>PKML01009352.1:71975-123903 GCA_002933935.1 Eutrema yunnanense | reverse complement strand
TAATATTATGTGTGATTTTTAATTAAGATATTTATATTTATGTTTTAATTAATATTATGTGTGATTTTTAAGTTTTAAAAGTCACACATTTTAAAATTAAAAAGGTGTAGATTATTATATTGAGTTTGGTCGTGGTTATATATTAATAATTTTCATTTTTAAGTTTTCTTTTGTCATAATGGAAATGATTATAAACTTTTAAATTTGGTCGTATATTAATAATTTTCTTTTTAAGTTTGGTCATGGTATAAACTTATAAGTTTCCTTTTGTCAATTTTCTTTATTGTAAGTTTTCCTTACTTATTCTTATTTTTTTATTTTTTTATTGGTTTTTTTTTAGTTTAACATTTTTAATATTTACTTTAATTTATTTTTACTTTTTTAATTAAATTGACACATGTCGCGATCTTAATTAACAACGACACATGTCACGATCTCGTAAGTTATAATTTTGCTTACGTGTCACATTCACGTTGAGGAATCCTGCTTTATATAATAAGATAGTCAGCGATATCTACTTTATACTAACTTTTCGTGTATAAGCTAAGATATACTGATCTTTCACGTTTCAGTTTCCAAAACGAATAATAATAACCTATTGTACAACTTGAAACAATATTAACGAATATATTTACGCGATTCATTATAAAAATAATTGAGTTTATTAAATAGTTATAAATTGAAGACAAAACACTGGTCTTTTTAGTAGGGAAAACAACATCAAAAACAACAACCCAAAGTCAACATTCATAAGAAATATAAGTACAAACGAAAATACATCTTTTCTATATTGAAGTCTCGAATTAGGGAAATAATTTAAAACCTCCATGGTCGTGACTTATTAAATACAATCTTCTTTTGAAGCTCACTTCGTCATGCATATATGGTTAGTATATTGGTGGAGGGGGTGAGCTATAGCTATAACTATAGCTTGGAGGTGGTGGAGAGTTGTAGACATAAGATAGTGGTGGCGGAGAACTATACACGTAAGGAGGAGACTTGTAAACATATGGAGGAGGTGGTGGAGAGCTATAGACGTAGGGAGGTGGTGGAGGAGACTTGTAAACATATGGAGGAGGTGGTGGCGAGCTGTAGATATAAGGAGGTGGTGGTGGAGAACTGTAGACATATGGAGGAGGTGGCGGAGAACTGTAGACATATGGAGGAGGTGGCGGAGACTTGTAAACATATGGAGGAGGTGGTGGAGAGCTATAGACGTAGGGAGGTGGTGGAGGAGACTTGTAAACATATGGAGGAGGTGGCGGAGAGCTGTAAACGTAAGGAGGAGGTGGCGGAGAACTATAGACATATGGAGGTGGTGGTGGAGACTTGTAAACATATGGAGGAGGTGGTGGAGAGCTATAGACGTATGGAGGTGGTGGAGGAGACTTGTATACATAAGGAGGTGGTGGTGGAGAACTATAAACATATGGAGGAGGAGGTGAAGAGCTATAGACGTATGGAGGTGGAGGTGGAGACTTGTAAACATAAGGCGGAGGTGGTGGAGAAATATAAACATATGGAGATGGTGGAGGAGATTTATAGACATATGGCGGTGGTGGTGGGGAACTATAAACATATGGAGGAGGTGGTGGCGACTTGTAAACATATGGAAGAGGTGGTGGAGAGCTATAAACATAAGGAGGTGGTGGTGGAGAGCTATAGACATATGGAGGTGGTGGAGGAGACTTGTAAATATATGGAGGTGGTGGTGGAGAGCTATAGACGTAAGGAGGTGGAGGAGGAGACTTGTAAACATATGGAGGAGGTGGTGGCGAGCTATAGACATAAGGAGGTGGTGGAGGAGACTTGTATACATAAGGAGGTGGTGGTGGAGAACTGTAGACATATGGAGGAGGTGGTGGAGAGCTATAGACGTACGGAGGTGGTGGAGGAGACTTGTAAATATATGGAGGAGATGGCGGAGAGCTGTAGACGTAAGGAGGAGGTGGTGGGGAATTGTAAACATATGGAGGAGGTGGCGGAGAACTATAGACATATGATGGAGGTGGTGGAGACTTGTAAACATATGGAGGAGGTGGTGGAGAGCTATAGACGTATGGAGGTGGAGGAGGAGACTGGTAAACATATGGAGGGGGTGGTGGAGAGCTATAGACGTAGGAAGATGGTGGAGGAGGTTTGTAAACATATGGGGGAAGCGGTGGAAAAGTATAAACATACGGTGGTGGTGAGGGTGGAGAGTATTGGGCACTTGTATGACCAGCAATTGCATACAAGGCCAAGACCAACATAAGTGCATATGGCCAATTAGGATTGGCCATGTTGACAAAACTTGTGTACCCTTTGTTAGTCTAAGACTCCAATTTATTTTTGAATATGTTGTAACAACAAACAAGCGGTTTATATAGAAGTAATCGTTGCAACTGGTATGATTGTTTATTAAAGGTTATGAAGGTTTCTTAATGCAATAGGGTTAAATTGTTTAATAAGTCAAATTAATTTGAGAATTTGTTTAAGGTAAAAATTAGGAAGAAGTCTTTGGTAGGTATTCTTTACTAAAATTCAAATTCGGATGGGTAGACTTTGAAATTGTCAATCTAAACTCAATGTCAATTAGTGTAGCGCTAGATGCTGAGCATAAGTTAAAGAACTTTTCTATATTCTCTTGTAGTTACTTGGAAAACAAATTTCCAATTAAGTTTGATTTCAAGTTATGGTAACTTATACAATTTATTATTTAACATATATATATATATATATATATATATACATCACATATACTCATGACTAGAGAGGCATAACTAGCCCTGGGCTTTAAAACCGGAACCGACCCGAAATTATCGGTTCGGTTCGGTTCCGGTTCCAGCCAAAATACCCATTGGATCTTGTATTGAAGATCCATGGATATCGGTTCGGTTCCGGGTAATACCCGGAACCGAAATTACTAACCGAATACCCGAACATATATATACAAATATGCAATTACATATTTCGGGTATGTTCTTTACATTTCGGGTATTTTTATATTTCGGGTATTTTTATTTTTTACATTTCGGGTACTGGATACCCGAACATATATATACAAATTTTTATTTTTTACATTTCGGTTCCGGGTATTTTTATATTTCGGGTATTTTTTTTACATTTTGTTTTTTACATTTTGGGTATGTTCTTTACATTTCGGGTATTTTTATTACATTTCGGGTACTGGATACCCGAACCGTTTGAGAACCGAAACTTTTCGGGTATAATATAAGTATTTCGGGTACTGGATACCCGACCCGTTTGAGAACCGAAACTTTTCGGTTCTTAGTCTTCTATACCCGAACCGAACCGGAACCGATTGGTACCGAACCGAAACCGAACCGAAACCATTTCGGTACCTATATGGATCCTAAACCTCCATGCATGAAATACCCGGAACCGAATGGTTCCTACCTAGAACCGAACCGAATACCCGAATGCCCAGCCCTAGACATAACATATACACAAAAATATATTAATATTTTATAAATGACGACCTTGCAAAACTTTTGCTTTACGTTCCAAAATAACGTTTCGAAATATGCTTCACTTGCTCTTCTAAGATGTGTAAGTTCTTTTCTTCTAAACAATAACTTCAAACTACAACAACTTGCAAATTTAAAAAACAGTTATGGATAACAAAAAATCATATTTATACATATTTTATACAAGATTAATTTCTCCTTTAATACAAACAATTGGAAAAAATTGGCAAGAACATGACAGAGGGAAACGTTTTGGTTTAAAGTTTGAAGTTGTCAATGTAAACTCCATGTCATTTTATGGAAGAATCTTTCTATTATGTTTGTTTATCGAGTTATAGAGTTTTCTATCTTATTGTCGGCACAACAAGGAAAACCATTGTGTGATAAATCTTTCTTAAAGAACATTGAGCCATTAACTATAACCAGATCGCTAATCACGTAAATGGGCTCGACTTCAAGGCTGTGAGAATATTAGAGACGTGTTACAAAAGCAAGGTAAAGTAGTACTTACTATTAGAGAAGACTAGAATCATTATGTATAGTAAATTCTCGGGATGCCGCAAAGATATCTCCTGATGGGCACAAAACAAAAGACTCACATTACATAGGCTCTTAATTAAAGAAGCCATGCATGCATGTGAATAATTAAAAGGATTTTTTTTAGATCAAAATACGAGTTATTTTCTTTTTGTCATAAAATATATAAGGGCTAGAAACTGGTTCACGTTTTGTTGTTGTAATGTTAAACTTTATTGCAACAAAAAATACTGTTTACAATCATATGTGTCTATGCTGAATTATTTTGAGAAACAAATCAAAGAATGAAAGAATTACATAGAGAAAGATATTGAAAAGGAGTGAGTGAGTGACCATACCATAGCAGTCGCAGTCGCAACCTCAACCTCGAGCCAAACCAAACCATTAGAAGATCATCATAGCGGTGGTCTCCTTGATATATAGTGGATAGAAATGATCAGTTTATCGCTGACTATTTTATCAATATAATGCTCAGGAGTCTAGTTACCGAAATCGGCACTGCTCCATGACGTGTTCTATTACGTTCCATCCAAAGTTGTTAGATTGAACTTTGAAAAGCAAAGCGAAGGAGAAACAAACATGTTACATCATTCCGAGAAGGTGCAATCCTGTTAACGAGATTGTCTCATTCGCTGGTGTAACTTTCTCTGATGATTCCTTGTGCAATGTGCTTCCAAACTGGTTCACGTTAAAGGAACAATCTTATCTTTGATGACGTTTAACTAAATTAACCCTCCGTCATTGTTTTTTTTTTAATTTTTACCCTAAACGACGTGTTTATCAAGAGAGTAAACTGTGATTGAAATCAAAATCCATAATTCCCAAATTAAAAGTTAGGGTTCTTCACAAGTTGAACTTGATTTTCATAATGTTGGCCGAACAAGCGACTTTTGGGACTTCGGATTCTAGTTAATAAAATTAAAAAACCTTACGATTAGTCGCATGGCGATCTTAAATGTGTCGATATCAATAATTTTCTTACAGTTACATCCATATTTAAAACAAGGTTTAGTTGTTAAACTTGCATATAATCCGAGGACTTGCAAGACGTGTTACTAGTGGTTGGATTCTACGGAATCATCATGGATCTGCCAAATTCTGGGAATCCGCTAACTTAAAAACAAGCAGTCTCTTGCCTTGAAACGGAAGGAAAAGCGATTTTACATATCTTACAAAGCATTTGGAACCTCGGCTTTGAATCAATATGTTTTGAAAGGGATTGTAAAAACTTGGTCGACATCTTGCATGGTTCTCGAGAGGATATATCGATTATGAGCTTAATTGATGATATTAATGTTTGGCGATCAAAATCCGCGAGTCACTCTCTAGCTCATGTAAAAAGACAATCAAATGAGGTTGCCCATTTGTTGGCACAAAAAAACCCTCCAAACAATATTTGTTTTTGGATTATATTTATCCACCTTATTGGATTACCAATGGATTACCAATACCTTGTATCCAAACAATCTGATTTCAAATTAATATAATCATATTTCGTCGAAAAAAGTAATGATGAATACAATTATATTATTCTATTTTCTATCAACGATTTATATCATTTATGTTTCTTACAAATGTAATGCATTTTTTTAATAAGACAACAAATAATGTATGTCCCAAAATTTATATATATAATTAAAAGACAGAGATATATTCACAATTGTGAATTGCCATAACATCCATATTTCCAACAAGATGTAATTCATAACTAATTGTGTTTATTAATTAACTGATTGAGAATTCGGAAAAACTCTTCCTTAAATGACGTTGAGTTTAATTAAAGTGAAAACTTCAAAGTCTACCTAATCAAATATGAAATATATTATTCAAATATGAAATATGGTAAGATGTAATTGTCAAAGACATATTCTTCTCTAGTTCTCAGACAAATTCATAAGCTAATTTAATTTGACTTATTAAACTTTATAACACTATTCCTCAAAGAAACTGTCATAAACATCAATAAACAAACATACTAGTTGTCATACTGAGTGCTATATATGTAACTTGCTTCATTTCTATTACCATCCATCAAAAAATAAATTGGTTGAATAGTAACAATTAGACTACCAAGGCAGAGACAAGAGACAAGGGCACACAAGTTCAATCGACATGGCTAATCCTAAGAATTGGCCACCTCTACTTGTGTTGGTCTTGGCCGTGTATGCCATTGCTGCTCATACAAGTGCTCAGTACACATATTCTCCACCATCACCACCACCGTATGTTTATAGCTTTCCACCTCCTCCTCCATATGTTTACAAATCTCCACCACCTCCTCCATACGTCTATAGCTCTCCACCACCTCCTCCATACGTCTATAACTCTCCACCACCTCCGCCTTATGTTTACAAGTCTCCTCCACCACCTCCCTACGTCTATAGCTCTCCACCACCCCCTCCATATATTTACAAGTCTCCTCCTCCACCTCCATACGTCTACAGTTCTCCGCCACCTCCTCCATATGTTTACAAGTCGCCACCACCACCTCCTTACGTCTACAACTCCCCGCCACCTCCTCCATATGTTTACAAGTCTCCACCACCTCCTCCTTACATCTACAGCTCCCCGCCACCTCCTCCATATGTTTACAAGTCACCACCGCCACCTCCTTACGTCTACAGTTCCCCGCCACCTCCTCGATATGCTTACAAGTCTCCTCCACCACCTCCTTACATCTATAGCTCTCCACCACCACCTCCATATGTTTACAAGTCTCCTCCACCACCTCCTTATGTTTATAGCTCTCCACCACCTCCTCCATATGTTTACAAGTCCCCACCACCTCCTCCATATGTCTACAGCTCCCCGCCACCTCCGCCATATGTTTACAAGTCACCACCGCCACCTCCTTATGTCTACAGCTCCCCGCCACCTCCTCCATATGTTTACAAGTCTCCTCCACCACCTCCTTATGTTTACAAGTCTCCTCCACCACCTCCATATGTTTACAAGTCACCACCACCACCTCCTTATGTCTACAGCTCTCCACCACCTCCTCCATATGTTTACAAGTCACCACCACCACCTCCTTATGTCTACAGCTCTCCACCACCTCCTCCATATGTTTACAAATCGCCACCACCTCCTCCTTACGTATACAGCTCTCCGCCACCTCCTCCATATGTTTACAAGTCGCCACCACCTCCTCCTTACGTCTACAGCTCTCCAACATTTCCTCCTTATGTTTACAAGTCTCCACCACCACCTCCAAGCTATAGCTATAGCTCTCCCCCTCCTCCACTATACTAAACAAACATATATACATTGTAAACTGAGTTTCAAAAGAAAAATGTGTTCGTTAATTGATCCGCCATCGTATTCATGAAATAAAACTTTATCTTTTTATATGTATAAGAAATGTAGTTCTTCTGTTTGTTCGATTTCTGCTTTTGATCTTGATATACTTTCTAAAAGATCAATGTTCTTGTCGTCTATTTATAACTATTGAATAAACTCAATTTCTTGAATCGGTTTAAATAAATCCATGAAGTTCTATATTTTTTTTTTTTCTAATATCATTTCAGCTATGCATCCATTGTCGAGCATCAAACACATTTGAATGGTTATATATGTAAAGAATGATTCATGCCATGTTTTTAAAGGTCAAATAATTGCTTCACCAACGAGCTTCTTAAGTTATATAGGCTTCAATATGAGCGATGGTTTATAATTACGAGTCACCTATGGGATTATAACTACGGATTAGCGATCCTTTAACAACGGTCTCTTGATTGCTAGTGATTGTTACATGTTAGTTATACACATAGACACAGTTTCACAGCTAACACGAATGTACTGATAACTAGAATTTAACCCGCGCTAATTATAGCGCGGAGTAATTTTTTTTAAAGAAATTGTTTTGAAATTTAAGAAAATTGTTTTTATCTAAAATTTACAATATAGCTAACTAATGATTATATATAAAACTATCAATTTGTAATAATTTGTCTATTTAACCCGTTTTGTAGTGAATTAAAATATTATTCGGGATAATCCGTAAAAACTTATAATATTGAAAACATAACTCTAATATACAGTGTTAAATGACTCTAGTTTTTGTGGTTAATTTACGAACTCTTAAAAAAATATAGTTTTACTGTGTCTAATTTTTTAATTTTTTTTTTGATATATATTCAAATAAAATATAATAAATTATAGTGAAAAATATAGCAAGATTTTGAATATTTTTTGTTGTTTTTGAATATATATGAATTAATTATTATTTTAAAATATATAGTATTAAAAATAATTAAGAAATTAAATAATAAATAACATGCAAAATATATATATTTCATACTCTAATCAATAATTTTAAAAGACTATTATATCCTTTCCTATTTCAATTATTCTTTGTTATTTGTAATGGCATTTCATGTAATAACTTACAAAACAAAATTCATTTTTAAAAATGTTTTCTTAAATAATATTATAGAGATTTAGATTCTTGGGTGAATATTCGACCCACAAAAAAAAAGGTATAACGTTGATTGATTTTTGTAGGGGAAAAAAACGAATTTTAAAGTGTTAGTTTTGGGCCGAGACTGGATTAAAAGAAAACCCGACCCGGTTCTTACTTGTTAACCTAACCAGTTGTCGTATAAATTGGTTCCATGAATCCCTAATTTACACAGCCGCGAATACCATCATCACTACATAGTTTTTCGACACATTTTTTGATTTGATGTCTTTACGAAACATGATAGGATTATTGTAGAGGAAAGTTTGTTGGTTTATGGGTTTTCTCTCTTTTGTGAAGAAAGTTTGAATCTTTCGGTAGTATCAGCACCGAATAGCCCCTTGCATCTTTAAGTTTATAGATGCGAGGAACAAAATCGAGAAAAGGGTACTCAATTGGTGCAATATATTGGCACTTACGCTCCTTTGTTTTCTCTCTTGGGCTGTTCGATAGCTGAGCTTCCCAGAAAATGCGTATTGGCCGATAGAAATTTCGGATATTGGTTTTTACTGGTATTGGAAGGAAGCAGAGCATGATGATGAGAAATATTTTTGCCTCTGAAATCAAATTCATGTGGATATATTATATATACCTTCAAAGTTCTCTGAATTGCTCTGCTTTCTCTTTTAAATCCGTTTTCTCTGTTTTTGTTGCTATGTGATATAGAAGAGATAATTAACATTGGATTTGTTTAGAGAGTTTAGAAACAGATTCGTATCTTATTCAACCAAAAGCAGGTTTTTTTAAAGCTTTGCACCTAAGAAAATCATAGTCTGTTTAACTGATTTAATGTTTCAGACTACACGAGCATGGTGCTATACGAAACTTCTCCAATGAGTTTTTGCTCATGCCATATTAAGCAATTCTGCTTTGATGTGGCTTAACTTTTGGAGAACATTTTGTTTGTGTCTGGATTCTATATCTTGGTTCTGTTTTTAAAATTCGTGTTTCTATACAAATCTATTTTGAATTCGGAATCCACTGAGAAATCGAAATACCCAAAATGGTTTAAATCTGACATGTGTTTTTCAAAGCATAAAGACGCATTCTCTTTGAATATGATCAACAAATCTTGTAAATTTAATGTCACAAGGTTGAGATAAAAAAGTCACACATCTCTCAATATGATAAATCAATCCATTCGGTATACACATTGTAGATCATTCAATCTATTCTAGACAAGGATCAGAGTACATGACATGCGATTCTTTGACCGTGTTTCTGATGAATTTACACTCCAATGTTTGTTACAATATATGGCTTTATCAGCCTCAACGTACAACATTAACCAAATATGGAGAAGGGAATAAAAAATCATAGCTACACAATTCCAACTACTTTACGATTCTATTTGACCGTTAATAGAGATTTTAGCCTATTCTCCCATGAATTATGCGGTTTCTGATTATTCATACACGAAGTATCGTTCAATGTCAAAAACATCATAATTTTTGAAAATTGGCCAATTCTACCAAAACTGTAAACGGTGTTTGATTTCCGTTAACATAATCTGACATGGTTGACACGTGCCTTAATGGTTTGGTATGATTTTTGATTAAACCAAAATTTTGGTGGAATTGGCCAATTTTTAAAAATTTATGTAAGAAATTCAAANTATATATATATATATATATATATATATATATATATATATATATATATATATATATATATATATATATATTGCTGAGACCAAAACGACGTCATTTTGGTCTCAAAATCGTTAAATTAATTTATGTGCCAACCAGGAATCGAACTCAGGTCTACACTATGGCAAGGTAATATTCTACCACTAGACCAATGGTGTTTTGTTGTACATTAAAACACATAACTATATATTTTCAGTAACTGTCAAACACATGTAACTCAGATCTCAATATTTTTTTTTGCTTAATCTCGGGCATGAAGCAATGAACATTTGTGTTTTTTCTTTTTTCCAATGCCGTGACTTTGGGGAAAACATATAATTTAATAAAAATGAAATAAATATTTCTTTTTTTTCGAATTCGAACCCATAAATTAAAATCGAAATTACTGATGAGTGATGAGTATTTGAAAATCTTTCTACCTTGAAACGAAAGCGAATGAGACCCAGATCTGATACTGAAGAGATGATCAGAGAGACCGCGGAGAAAATGGCGGATTAATTGTCCGAGTTTCAGACCTATTCCAAAAAACAAACTAAATCAGGACATAGGAAAAAGAAAAAAAATTATACACATTCGTCAAAATTTCCAATTATTTTTTTGGGGGTAAAATTCCAACCTTTTTTCTTCAGGATATCTAAATATAGATGGTATATATTATTCATCTACTTTTAATTTTTATTTTTGACTTTACCCATCTATACCACTTGACTTTGATTCGGTAATTATTCATATTATGCACTATGATTAAGCATTAAAGTATTTTCTTTATCGATTGGTGAAAGATTAAAGTTTGTTGTTTTGCAGATTGTGAGATATTTCATATATATATAGTTATGTGTCAGAATGGACAATGAAGCACCGTTGGTCTAGTGGTAGAACATTACTTTGTCATAGTGTAGTCTTGAGTTCGATTCTTGGTTTACGCATAAATTAATTTAATGATTTTGAGACCAAAACTACGTCGTTTTGGTCTTAGCAATTAATTTTTTTTTTTTTGAATTTCCTACATGAACTAATAATTTTGAAATTTCTACATGAACTTTTGAAAATTGGCCAATTCCACCAAAATTTTGGTTTAATCGCAAACCATACCAAACCATTAAACCACGTGTCAATCACGTCAGATTCCGTTAACGGAAATCAAACACCGTTTACGGTTTTGGTGGAATTGGCTAATTTTCAAAAATTCATGTAAGAAATTCAAAATTATAAGTAGTTTATGATGTTTTTGACATTGAACGATACTTCGTGTATGAATAATCAGGAGCCGCATAATTCATGGGAGAATAGGCTAAAATCCCAACGTTAATAAGGTGGAAAAGAAAATTCAATAGCCCTCTTGAGTATTGGGCTCGGCCCAAAACAATTTGACACGTAAAGGAACTCGGCCCAACGCCAAATGTATGGGAAGAGATGTGAGATCTTTTTCCCACCTTATATCTTTTAGTCTCACAGAAGCTGATAGTTTTTTGTAGCCTTGCTCCTTTTAACGGCAATGGCTTCCTCACTCTCTGCTTTGCCTCTCGCTGATGGATCTTTTCGCAAAAACTCTTCTTCTTCTTCGAATTTCGTTCTGAGAGCAAGAGCCGCTGCAAAAGAGGTTCACTTTAACCGCGATGGCTCTGTCACCAAGAAGCTTCAGGTTTTCTTTCCTTTTTGCGTTTTTCTCGTTATCCTTTCGGGGATTTTCCGGCAGTTTGGGTTTTATTATGGGAAAATGGTGGTGAAGTTTGGTGCAGGCAGGTGCAGATATGGTGGCAAAGCTATTGGGCGTGACTTTGGGTCCAAAGGGACGAAACGTGGTGTTGCAGAACAAGTACGGACCTCCTCGGATCGTCAATGACGGTGAAACTGTTCTCAAAGAGGTTTCTATCTATCGTTCCATTTCTACTTTCCTGTGTGGTTCAATGACGATTGAATACTCTTTGAATGGAGAAACCCACGCGCTCGTTGAAATGCCAAAACCATAATCAGTGTTCTCTTTGCTTCACCATTACTGTGCTAGTCAAGTTGTTTGTATCCTCTGGTGTAGATTGAATTGGAGGACCCGTTAGAGAATGTTGGAGTGAAACTTGTGAGGCAAGCGGGTGCTAAGACTAATGACCTTGCGGGTGATGGTTCAACTACATCTATAGTGCTTGCTCATGGCCTTATTACTGAAGGTATTAAGGTACAGATTCCCATTATGACCAATTCGATAATGCATGACCATATGCACCTCTACTTGTGAATGATCTCAAATCTCATCTTCAGGTGGTTTCTGCTGGAACAAATCCCATTCAAGTTGCCCGTGGTATTGAGTTAACCGCAAAAGCTCTTGTTTTAGAGCTCAAGTCAATGTCCAGAGAGGTGAAACATCCATCCTCTAATCCTTGAGAGTACTCATGAGAGAATGAAAACAATTTAGCAGTCGAACCTCAATGTTTGCAGATTGAAGATCGTGAGCTTGCTGATGTTGCAGCAGTTAGTGCCGGGAATGACTACCAAGTGGGGAATATGATTTCCGATGCTTTTCAACAAGTAGGAAGGGCTGGTGTAGTAACAATAGAGAAAGGAAAATACCTCGTGAACAATCTTCAGATTGTGGAAGGAATGCAGTTTGATCGTGGTTATTTATCCCCTTACTTTGTCACTGACCGAAGGAAGAGGGAAGTTGAATTCCATGATTGCAAGGTCTGAACCAAGCTTGACCTCTCAGTTTTTCCCCGTTTGCTTGGAAGAGCAATGGCTAAGAGTATACTCCATTGTTTTGTTGTAGCTGCTCTTAGTTGACAAGAAAATAACAGACCCAAAAGAGATGTTCAAGATATTGGATTCTGCTGTTAAAGAGGACTATCCAGTTCTTATAGTTGCTGAGGAGATCGAGCAAGACGCTCTTGCTCCTGTAATTAGGAACAAACTGAAAGGTAACCTCAAGGCAGCAGCCATCAAGGCTCCCGCCTTTGGTGAGCGCAAGAGCCATTGCTTGGATGATCTTGCAATCTTAACTGGAGGTAGTCAGGCTCCATCTTCACACAAGGGCATAGCATAAGTTTCTTCCCCCATTTCTTTTTCTCTTCTTACTTGTTTGTCTGAATCACTGGCTTCTTCTCTATGCGTAGCTACCGTGATCAGAGATGAGATGGGCCTGAGCTTAGAGAAGGCTGGCAAAGAGGTCTTAGGAACAGCAAAAAGGATTCTTGTAACTAAGGATTCAACACTGATTGTTACTAATGGGAACACCCAGAAAGCAGTTGAGGAAAGGGTTTCTCAGATTAAAAAACTCGTCCAGGTCCTTCTATTGTCCATGTCCTCTCATTTCATTAACCAAGTGACATTCTTTGACAGGAACATATACAGTCACCATATTTGATGCTCATGTGTTTCAATTGATCATAATGTGCAATTCAGAACACCGAGGAAAGGTTTCAGAAGAAGATCCTCAACGAAAGAATAGCCAGATTATCCGGTGGAATTGCTATTATCCAGGTGACTTTGTAAAGCAACGATACCAACAAAAAAAAATCTGATGTTGTACTAACTTCCAAAGGGTTTAGGTAGGTGCACAGACTCAAGTTGAGTTGAAGGATAAACAGCTAAAGGTTGAAGATGCCCTGAATGCAACCAAGGTAACTCCAGTCAAAACATGCGATTCCTGTGGTTGAGAAATTGTCAGTCCAAGAAAAGCTGATCTCTCAGAATTTAGTCAGCAATTGAAGAAGGGATCGTAGTTGGTGGTGGTTGTGCCCTCTTGAGACTGGCTACAAAAGTGGACAGCATCAAAGACACCCTTGACAACACAGAACAGAAGGTACTTACTTGTTTTGAGGTTATGGAAATGGAACATCACAATCGAGCTATTTACGCTTGTTGGACATCCCAAAATATGTGATTTTTTTTTCTTGCAACACTATAAATGCAGATGGGAGCTGAAATATTCAGAAAAGCATTAAGTTACCCCATAAGACTTATAGCCAAAAACGCAGGCACCAATGGCAATATCGTCATAGAAAAGGTACTGATAATGTCATCTCTCTGGAACCAGCCATACTTTCCAAAAACTAACTATGAAATCTGCAGGTCTTATCGAATGGAAACATGATGTACGGTTACAATGCTGCAAAGAATCAATATGAAGATCTGATGTTGGCTGGTATTATCGATCCAACTAAGGTAACAAAAAACAGGGATAAGTAATTTCACCTGTATTTTAGCTCTCTTTGATGCCTGTCTCAGCATCTCATTTAAACGCTGTCTGAGAACTGAAACACAGGTTGTGAGATGTTGCTTGGAACACGCTGCATCAGTGGCTAAAACGTTTCTGACATCGGATGCTGTTGTAGTTGAGATAAAAGAAATCAAACCAAGACCCATCATTAATCCACCAATGCCTACTTCTCCAGCTACCTCCTCCATGTTCCCGGACACGAAATTGCCAAGATTTCCTCAAATTATGCCCAGAACTCGAAGCCACTTTCCAAGGAAGTAGGAAGCAGTCGTAGAACAACTGTCTACTTTAGAAAATACACAACGACCAGATAACATGAGAAAGTCACATTTAAAGTTTAAACGTGTATGTATATATATGTCTGTAATATATACACGAGGGTTCCTGAAATTGCGCTAAATGTCATAAGCTCTGGTCATCTCGTAAACGTGTCAAAGCTAGGCTTCACTTCTTCTTCTTCTTCGAATCATTTGTAATTATCCCCAAACACGAACGAAACCTTATCGTAGAGGAGAAATCTTCAAGAGGATGATGGGAATAAGCGTGCAGACGGCGATGGATCTAATTGTCGCCGGAATCTCTCTGATGATCGGATTAGGGTTCTTCGCTCTCATCGCTTCCATCCTCTGCTCCGCCGCCTTCCTCCACCATGCCAAAGCTACTTCGTGAACATCAAATCAAGTAATCGAAAGCAATCCTCTCAATCGGGAAAGAATCTAACTTTTTTTAGTTTTCTGCATATTCAGTACAGAGAATTGAAGATTGAGGGAGACGAAGAACGAGAACGAGACATCTCATCAGCATGCAGTAGTTACATGAGACATTGTAATATAATCTGCGAATTTACGAAAGAAAAGTTGATAAATTTGAATTTACGGGCTTTCATTTCTTGTTTTTCTGTTTGCGTATAAAAACCATTCCTCGGATCCCATCCGGGTCGGAGACGAACCCGAGCGGGCGGTAAAACCCGAGAACTCGGGGCTCCGAATACAGAGCAATGTTACAGATCCCTTTCCCCTGCAAATCCTCGATCAGCCGCTCCATCACCGCCTTCCCGAGCCCTAAGCTCTGGAACGACGGATCAACCACCACGTCCCATATGATCGCGTTGAAAACGCCGTCTCCCGTTGCCCTAGCGAACGCCACCGGCCGCCGCGTTTTCTCGTACTCCACCCACAGCATCGCGTCAGTGTGCTGCAGCGCCACCTCGATCTTCGCCGTGTCCCGCCGTGGGAACCCGACGGCTACAAAGACCGAATTCAGCTCGTCTAGGTTCAGTCCCTCCGACGTCCGGCGGAGAAGAAAGCCTCTCGACTGGAGATCCTCGTCGGTGATCGAGTAGCTCGGCGGCTGTCGTGGAAACGCCGCTTGCGATGACGGTGCGACTGCGTTTTGTGGATTTAAGTTGGACCTTAACCGGAGAGAAGCCGGAGGAGTAGAGATTGTGCCTCCGAGAAGCATGGTATAATACTATTTCTTGTCAAATTGTCCAACTTTTGCTCAATTTCATGAAACCAGACAACAAAAAGTTGAAGGAATGATTTTTCTTTTTTCTCTCCTGAATTGGGATAAACTGTGTGTGGCTGAGAACCTCTATAGCTTTTACCTTTTGTTCTGTTTCGAGTAAGTAAAAATAAAATCAGTAGGAAGAGAAACTCGTGGTTGTCTCTTTTGGTAGTTGAGAGTCAAAGAGATACTCTTTTGGCGGGCGATATAGTTAGTGGCTTGAAAACAAGTCAGAGAACAAATCCTTGATTTTTGTTTTGCTTCACTGATCTTGTTTGTTGTTTTGTGCTTGTTCTGGAATTATAATTCTGATCACCGGATGATTCCAACAAGCGGTTGATGGTCCGTTTTGTGTTTAACAACTTTGAAGGTTTCTGGCATGTCATGAGCAGAGGATGAGTGTTTCTTTTCTTCATGTTTTCTGCTTTCTTGCCAATTAAAATACTTTTTTAGAGCCCTTCTAAAGGAGGGTTATAAGTATCTGTCCTGCATTGCAGCTTGTTCTCTAACTCATGAACGTTCGCATCTTCAGTGCCATTGTAACTACTTTTTTTCGTTAGCTCTGCAACTTGTAACCAACAGGTGATGTTTATGTTCTGTTTTTGGTTACTTCAGCAGTGTCCATGAAAGACCTGTGCAAAACACCTCCTATGTATTTTAGAAACCATTAGTGTTCATCCCAGAAAAAATACCCACACAGCAGAAACCATCTACAGAACTATAAAATTGTTAGCTTCAAGAGAGATCCCGTAGGCTGAAGGTGGTAGCATAATGATTGGGAGAAACAAATTGGTTTAAATAAAGTTTGCCATTTTCTTGTCCTTCCGGGTCTCATGATGCTTTGGTGGTTCTCAAAACTTTCTTTAACTTTTCAAGGGGTCAGAATTATACTCTGGGCTTCTTCATAAAACATTAAGATCTGTAACTGAGATTCTCTAAGACTGAAAAATTGTCTCTGTCCTGAAATTTTTGTTTTTGAATAATTTTAATTATGTGATTGGGGGAAGTTGGGCATGCTCTGAGTTCGATGTGCTGGTTGGACTTCAGATAGCTTCTCTTGCGATCCTGGAAACCTCAATATCATTAGTTATTGACCCGGTTTCTTGAAGACATGTCTTTTTTGACAGAAAAATCTTAAGCTTCGTTTTGTTTTCTAATAGTACTGTTAGGCCTAGATACTGTTTCGCAAGGCAATAATGATTGGTGGTTGTTTGTTGTACCAAGACACTGTTGTGTTCTCTTAGGTTGTTCAAATGCGTTTACTAGTCGTTCTTGGTGTCATTGTCGTCCACTAGGAGTGGAACGTGCACATGCTATTGTTGACACAAATGCTTGGCTCTTCGCCTTTACTCGTTGATCTAGTCTGGTCCTTCAATCTTCCTGAAGGTGAAATTGGTTGACCAAGTTCAGTGTTTTATGCTTTTACCAAGCAACATTTTCTCATGCATCTCACGTTTTGTGGGTCATATAATTAGGTTGGGACGGCCCATATATCATTTTCATCTATCTGTTTATTGCTCCTACGTGCATTATGATGGATTGGAGATTATACAAAGTTGAAAGCGACCTTAGAATAACATCAACGTGAGGGTCTTCCTCTTCAGGAAAGTTGCCAGCTAAAGTCTTTTTGTTCTTTTCTGCTCCCATTAATTGTGCCTCATTAAGCTTAATACTTTGCAATGATTATCTATTGATATGTTTATTTTCTTTTTCGTTTTCCAGGATCAGATCACATCTTGTTATATTAAGGGCTGATAAAGCTATATCAGTTGAATTGCTCTAGTAAGGATTTTTCTCTATCTTTTGGTAATGTGTTATTTCTCTCACTATAATTTTCCAGCATCATTTCCCAAACTGTTTCTAGAGCTACTGTAAATGCAATTATTACTGTTCTCGTAATATGTCATGTTTGTTTAACTTTTCTGATGGATATTACTTGTATTTACTGTTACAAATGGCTTTACTGTGTTGACAACGTGTGAAAGAAATCAGAACAGGTCCATTTCTCATCATTTCTAATAACTTCTTTCCTGATATGTAAATACTTTCTTAAGAAGTGGGTGTAAACAGTTTATAGTAGTAGATAATGACAGATTTTGAATGATTGCAATTTGTTGTTTTCTAAAAGAATCATGTGAAGCTCATGAAAGTAGCAGGAGTTTTTGTTAGTAAGCAAAGCTATGCTGTTAGCCACTTGGGCCACACATCATAGAAACAATATTGGTAACCTTAGAAACTCCTGTTTTGTCAACCGCTTTGTCTTATACCAGGAGCGTTTCATTTTCTCGGAAAAGATGATTAGTGTATTTCGTAAATAATGTGTGCTTTTCAATGCTAAAAATTGGTTATTAATTGGTAACTGTTGAGAATTAATCAGGAAATGTTGGTTTTTCTTCCCAGAATCACCCTCTCCTGTGTTGAACATGCAGATCAGGATATGCTCTTGATGGCTCCTGTGTTGAACATGCAGGTCAGGACATGCTCTGTTTTGTGTTAGAAGGAAGTATGTGAAGAACAGGGAACATATTATATTACAGGGTTCCAACGGAGAACCGTTTATTTGGGACAGCATCTACAAAAGAAACATACTCCGGCAAAAGAAAACAATGCAACTACAACACATGGCTTATTAAAGGCAAAAAAAAAACAGGATTGGTGAGAAACCTGAAACATCTCTCGTCATTACAGGATTTGGATATTTTGTTGAACCACTATATCTTCTTCTCTTATACATCATGAGTATTATTTGGTTTTGTTCACCTTGCCTTTACTCTGGACACGACTAGCTGCACTTGTTCTTGTTCTAGCTTTGAGCTCTGATTTTTCTCCTTCGTTGCTTAATGTTTTCTGTGCGTGTTGCCGGTTTTGAAGGTATACTTGTTTAGAATCATTCCTCCTAGCTTCATGTTTGTTGATGTTCTTTGGAAGCTGATTGCTAGGTCCCGAGGATGCATCAGAAGTCATCGAATCATCACTCTCCTCATCACCACCATCATCACTACTATCACCATCATCAGCCTCTTTTACCTGTGAATCATCATCGATGTCACCATCATCATCCTCATCAACAACAACAGAAGAATGGTCATTTCCATGGAAGGCGTCTTCTATGTACATAGTCCACCCTGACTCACAACTGCTGTATTCCTCCTCCTCCTCCTCAGAGCCTCCATGGTTCCTCGGAGACTCCATGGCTATGAGCAAGACAAAGAAGAAAACAAAAATTAAGGTTTCAGGTTTAGCATATATGCAAAGGATACACTTAGCTTTTTTTTGTCGTTGCGTACTGTAATTGTTCCAATCCACTTCACCAATTTACTCTCTGATATAGGCTCAGTGTCTCTGTCTCTCTTTGGCTTTGCTCTTCCATCATCAATAAATATAAGTTTTATTTTTATTTTTTTCCTCAAGTATCAGGAAAAGCCGGAGCCTATAAGAAGCCTCATATAATTGAAGAGCAGGAGTAAGTTTCACCACATGGCAACCCTAGCACCATTGTTTTCACTCAATTGAAGCACTACCAGACAAAGCCATTGCAGATATATATCAAGGAAGGAAGGTTAGTGACTTGTTCATTTTATAAAGTACACTCTCATATAGAATTAAAAGCCTATGCTCTTCTTTGTCTATAATATAACTAAATATATATATATATATAGTCATCTAAGCTTTTCTTTAAACAAAAATATATACATTGGTTCCTAACAAAACGTAATCTAATCAATACCCACAAAACAAGAATCATCCTTCTGAGGTTCTGTCATTAGTGATGTGTGAAAGCAAAACTCATAAGCTTAACTTGTCCTTTCTGTGCTCTTCTTAATTGATAATAATCATATGATATGGATCAGTTTTAACTTCTCTGCACTCTCTCTCTCTTCTCTCTTATGTATCACAGGCTATCTTAAATATAAAAGATCATCTTTTGAGGTGGAATTCAGAAGAGACCCACCTAAACAAACAAGAAGGAATAAAAGAGGCATTTACTTAATTAGGTTAAGAGCTGTTCCTCTTCCTCATTCCTTTAATACTCTTCTTCCTCCTCCAATCCTCTCACTCTCTTTAAAATTGTTGCAGCCTTTTCTTCCTCTCTCATTGTATTGAAAGGTAAAAACCCAACTGGATTTTCTTTGTCATTTTTCCCTCCCTAAAGATAAGGACAAAACAAAAAAGGAGTATCACACAACTGTCACAAAAACAAAAAAAAATATTAAAGACAGAAATTTCCTTAGAATTAAAAGAATAAATTGTCTTGATTGCGTTTCCTGTTTCTCTGGCGTCACCTTAAAAATGGTCTTCAATGGAGGCCCTCTTGGTGACAGCTAGCAAATTCAAGTGTGTATATATATATATCAGTCCATATTACAAAAGGGTTGTTTTGTTTTGACTTTTGACTCATCTTTTGAGTAATGTAAAAACAAAGATATATCAGCTTTGGGCTTGAAGACATTATGATTTCATTAAGTGAAAAAATAATTCTGAAAGGGGGTGTGGTGGTACTAAAGTGGGTCTCATGAATATTGGAGAGATGTGTGTGTTAGGATTTATTAGAGTTTGGACAAATCGTTGATGGCTGAGAAAAAAATGGAGTTTGGACTCATTGGATTTTCTCATGTGGGTCTCTTTCTATCAATTGCCCTACGTGTGTGTGTGACTGTGCAATGTCATTGTACGTCACTATTATTGTCACCGATTCATTTATTTGTAGGTTTAAATTTGATAAGTCACAGATCTTTGAAAGCATCATCAGACACTGGCTTGGCCTAATTGATAACTTTGGTTGCCAAGTCTCTGGTTGTATATATATATATATATATATTTGATTACTAGTGCATGTTGAACTAACTGTGAAGATTTATGGTGTTATATCTCAAAGTCAATTGATAACAAGTGAATAAGATAAAAAGGTTTGTTTTGTTGTTGGTAAATTTTAATCACTAGGACAACAAAATTGAATTAGATGAATAAGTTTGATAGATTGGTTGAACCAAATCATGTCTCTTGTTGTTTTCTACAAGGCTTAAAGATAGTTGTGTGTCCTTTACCACCTAAGTCTTTTGTTTACATACAATGCCTGCCCCTCTCACTCATAAATTGTTTATTATATTTATTAGACTAATACCCGTGCATACGTCCGAGCTTTTTTATATTTTATAATGGAAAACAATTTATTTTTATACGAATTTCATAAATAATAAAACATTTTCTACATAGTGTATTATGTCGTAAATACAACAATACTATGTAGAGAATGTTTTTCTCTAAAGTATATTTTTCTTTAGAATATTTTGTATATTTTTCTTTAGAGAATGTTTTACATATTTTTCTTTAGAATATTTTGTATAAAATTATATCGAAATTCAGTACACGTTGTAAATTAATTTCTAATACTATGTTGATTTTAGAAAGATCATATCATTTTATAGACATTGATATTTTTATTTGTCAAATAAATAAAAAAGTCACATAGGTCGAAAATGATTCTATAATTTCTTTCCACTCGTTGCTCTCTTTTCCAATTTCCACTTTTCTTCGTCTCTTTCTTTTTCTTTAGCCCATAACGCCATAAATAAAACATCGCTACACATCACACAAACGAAAATTTATTTTTCTCTTTTATGTTTCCTTATATTCGTCTTCGTTGTCTCCACCGCCAAACTACACATCTCTCCCTTCTCCAAAATAAATCATTTATACGTCATGTCGTTGGCTCATCCATCCAAGACTCCATAGAACACGACGAAGTTGCTCTCTACGCCTCAACAACCACCGTTGTCAAATTCTATATTTATGTCTTTCGCTAAACGAATACTTTTTCGTCTTTCACGATGAAAGTAACTTTCTCTAGTTCTATTATATCTCGAGGTATTTATGCTCCAAATGCAATTTCTCTAATGTCAATTCGATAATTTGATGAGGGATAAAGAAAATGATTTGGTATTGCCATCTTAATCCATAAATAAATGGATTCTTTATTTTTTCAAATGTTTAAACTCATTAATTTAATATTGTAAATATATGTCAACTCCAAATTCATTGATATTGCTGATGTAACAATCTATTGGAGAGAGTTATCACCTCTTTTCATATATATATATATATATATATATATATATATANTATATATAGATATATATATGATTTGTTTGTTTACTATGGCTTTTACATTGAAAGTGTAATTTTTCAAACGATCCACAATCTTTACCATCTTAATAATAATCGTTTTTATTATATGCGACATGTAAACATAAGTGTTTGTGTTTGCTGTTCGCATTTACGTTTTGTATAAATATGGTAACGATCCACAATCTTTACCATCATATATAGTTTTCGAATCTTTTTAATATTATTTATACGCGTAAAAACGTAAACACAAATCGACTGACCTTACTCATATATTCCATTTTGTGTACATATCTTCCACCCATAAACGTAAACACAGAAATCGTCTGGCCTTACTCATACATGTATTTGTGTGTGTATCTCTTTTGAGAACAATTTTTCCATTTGAATTAAACATACCCTTTTCATGATCACATGATCGAATGACGTTTGGGGCGGAACTAATATTACATGTTGTGGTTCCGGCTATGGAGGGATTACGGGCTTCGACCCAGAACCTCCTAATAATCCAAAAAAAAAAAAAATCCTTTCACTTGTGGTTCTGGTTACTCACCATAGTGGATAAACATCTCACCATTTGGTCCATTCCACTAAATTTCTCTGTCCAACTTTTTCCTAATCTATCAGTATGGTTTCCTATTAGAGTGTATATAGACTTTATATGTAAATACGTATACATGCAGTTACTTGTATATAAAAGGACCAATTGTACAGACTTTTATCATTAATGAGAATAGAGTTTATTTACTCATCTTCTCTATTATGGTATCAGAGCCTAACTAACTTCCGTTGGGCGCTTTTTCTTCATTTTTTTTTCAATTCGATCTTCAATTCTTTCTTTTTCATCCCTGCTTCTTCGGAATTCTTCCGTTTAATCTTCTTCTCTGTACGATTCTCGTCCTTTCATCGGTTTTATTTTTGAAATATGTTCAGAAATGGTGAAGAAAGGTGCTCGTGCTCGTCGGAGTGAATCACCGTCGTCTCCTGTTCCTGGAGATACTTTGACGGATAATCGTCGCGCTACATCTGTTCCCGTAGCTGAGCGCTCTCCGATTATTCCGATTAACCGAACTTCTGGTCCCGAAGTTCGCAACAGAGCTTATGTTCCTCCAGGTTTCGATTCTATCGATTCCATTCACAGTCCATATTTTCTTTACTCTGGAGATCATCCTGGAATAGCGATAGTTTCTGAAATCTTGAATGGAGAGAACTATAATACTTGGATTATTGCAATGACTACTAGTATCGAAGCTAAGAACAAGATTAGGTTTATTAATGGATCTCTTCCAAGACCTAATGAATCTGATCCTTTATATTCGATATGGTGCCGTTGCAACAGCATGGTTAAAGCTTGGATTCTCAATGTTGTTTCCAAACAGATCTATGCCAGTATCTTGTACTTTCAAGATGCTCATGAGATATGGAAAGATCTTGCAAAGCGCTTTCATAAGAGCAATTTATCTCTGATTTATCGGTTGGAAACTGATATTGTTCTGCTTCGCCAAGGATCTATGAATCTAGCTACCTATTATACTGCGAAAGTTACTCTATGGGAGAGGTTAGCTAGTACCAAACCTACTATCGTCGCTGAGGATGGTGATAGTCCAAAGGTGAAGATGCTTCTATCCGATCAGGAAACAAGCAAGATTGTCCAATTCTTGATGGGATTAAATGATGAATTTGCTACATTGAGAAGTCAGATTCTAAACACCAAACCTAGACCGAGTTTGTCAGACATTTACAATATGCTAGATGAAGATGAAAGCCAAAGGATGAAGACAAAAACTTCTCATAACCCTTCTACTTTCAACATCAATGCTCAGTCCGTTGATTCAACTCAGGTTGCTATGGTTGCTCAGTCTGGTGCTTCACGCAATTATGGTAAACCCAGGGCTGTCTGTTCTCATTGTAACATGTTAGGACATACAGTGGATCGCTGTTACAAAGTCCATGGATATCCACCAGGATGGAAACCTAAATGGGAGAATAAGAACAAGCCTGTTCAACATAATCTCTCTAAAGCTTCAGCAAATTTGGCTATGACTGAATCTTTGACTAGTTCTCCTGAAATGGGAACTGATTTGTCTAAGGATCAAATTCAACAAATCATATCCTTTTTTAGTGCAAAGCTGCAGCCACAGAGCAATCTTGTTGGTTCAAATGAAGCTTCCACATCTGACACAATTACTCAACCAACAATCTGCAATTTTTCTGGTAATTTCTATCCTGCAATATTTTGTTCTACTGATGGTATGAATCAAACATACTATTATTCTACGAATGATGAACAAGATGTTATGCATGAATGGATCATAGATACAGGTGCCACTCATCATGTATCTCCTGATAAATCTCTATTCACTCAGTTCCATTCATTGCATAACACCACTGTTTCTTTACCAAATGGAGTTGCTGTGTATATTGTTGGGTTGGGAACCATTGTCTTGAATGGCAGTTTGACGTTGAAGAATGTTCTGTATATTCCACAATTCAGATTCAATCTGCTGAGTATCAGTGCTTTGACAAGAGATTTGCAGTGTGGTGTCTGGTTTGATTCAGAAGTTTGTGAAATACAGGATCGTACCAAGGCAGTGACGATTGGGAGAGGTAAACAACTCAACAATCTATACATTCTGGATGTGAAATCCCTCAGTCACACAGTCCAGGATCCACAAGTTCATGCAGTCTCAGGAGTTTGGCATCAACGTTTGGGTCACCCTTGTCATCAGCGTTTGGAGATTTTAGCTGATGTACTTTCTTTGCCTTCTCAAAAGAATAAAGCTTGTGTACAGATTCATTGTAAAATCTGCCATTTGGCAAAGCAAAAACAATTACCCTTTGTTTCAAGGAACAACAAATCAAATAAAGCTTTTGAGTTGGTTCATATTGACACTTGGGGTCTTTTTGCAGAGCAATCTTATGATGGTTACAAGTATTTCCTCACAATTGTAGATGACTATTCACGCGCTACATGGATTTACTTGATGCAAACAAAATCAGAGGCAACTATTATCTTTCCAGATTTTGTTACAATGGTTGAGAAACAGTATGGAGCCAATGTTAAGAGCATTCGATCTGATAATGCTCCAGAGTTTAACTTCACTCAGTTCTTCAAAGAAAAGGGTATTGCTGCTTTTCATTCATGTCCGGAGACACCCCAGCAAAATTCTGTCGTAGAACGAAAGCACCAACATATCCTCAATGTTGCAAGGGCTTTGATGTTTCAGTCAAACATTCATATTCATTTCTGGAGTGACTGCGTTCTGACTACAGTTTTTTTGATAAATCGAACTCCATCTCCGATTTTATCAAACAAGACTCCATATGAACTTCTGAAAAACAAGCTTCCAGATTATGAGTCACTCAAAGTTTTTGGATGTCTGTGTTATTGTTCTACATCAGCAAAGCAAAGACACAAATTTTCACCAAGAGCTAAAACTTGTGCTTTTATTGGATATCCTACTGGATTTAAAGGATACAAGTTATTAGACTTGGAATCACATACTACCTTCATCTCACGGAATGTGATTTTCTATGAGCATTTGTTTCCATTCTCTGCTACAAATCAGACCAACATCATTGAAAACTGGTATGTTTCCCCAAATGAAAATTCTGATCCATCACCATCAAAAGTTTCTGATAATACAGACAATGAGACAGAGATTATGAAGATAGTAGAGATTGATTCCGAAGTTCCTTTAGTGGCAGTTGAAGAAAATGAAAAGGCCAAGGATACTGAGGTTATGGAGATTGTCACAAGATCATCAAGGAAGATCAAACTCCCAAATCATTTGAAAGATTATCACTGCTATACAATGATGGGTACTACTCCTTATCCTATTCAAGTATATGTGTCTGATAATCTGTTATCTTTACCATATCGTATGTATATAAATGCCATCACAAAGGAACGTGAACCAAATACATATACTGAAGCTAAGAAGCTTAAGATTTGGGACGCTCCAATGAAAGAAGAAATCAACAACATGGAAGTCACCAAAACGTGGCTTGTTACTTCTCTACCACCTGATAAAGTTGTTGTAGGTTGCAAATGGGTTTACAAAGTTAAATACCTAGCTGATGGTACTATGGAGAGATATCGAGCTCACCTTGTTGCTAAGGGTTACACGCAGACAGAGGGTTTGGACTACATTGATACATACTCTCCTGTTGCAAAGTTATCTTCTGTCATGTTACTACTTGGAGTTGCAGCTGTTCTAGGCTGGTCCTTACATCAATTGGATATATCCAATGCTTTTTTGAATGGAGACTTAACAGAAGAAATATACATGAAATTACCACCAGGATATGCAGAGCTTAAGGGGGAGAAACTACCTGAGAATGCAGTCTGCAGGCTACTGAAATCGATTTATGGCCTTAAACAAGCCTCTCGGCAATGGTTTAAGAAATTTGCAGAGACATTATGTGAGATGGGTTTCAGCAAAACAGGTCATGATCACACTCTTTTTACCAAGGCATATGGTTCAGTGTTTGTGGCTGTTTTGGTCTATGTTGACGACATAGTTGTGGCAAGCACTAGTGAAGAAGCTGCAGAAATTGTAAAATCGCAGTTGAAATCATATTTCAAGCTTCGTGATTTGGGTCCATTGAAATATTTTCTTGGCCTCGAAATAGCCAGATCCAAAGAAGGGATATCTGTTTGCCAACGAAAATATGCTATGGAACTATTGACTGAAACAAACATGTTGGGATGCAAACCTTCATCCATACCTATGGAGCCAAATCAGAAGCTGGCTAGCGACACTGGTGAAATATTTGAAGACATCAAACTATACAGAAAGCTGATTGGGAAGTTAATATACCTCACAATCACACGACCTGATCTGTGTTTTGCAGTCCAAAAACTGGCACAATATACTTCTGCACCAAGAGTTCCTCACTATCAAGCATTGATGAAGATTTTGAGGTATATCAAAGGAACTCCAGGTCAGGGACTATTCTTCTATGCCAAATCTTCACTCCAGATTAAAGCTTTTGCTGATTCTGATTGGGCAGCATGCCCTGATACTCGAAGATCTGTGAGTGGATTTTGCATTTTTCTGGGAGATTCATTGATTTCGTGGAAATCTAAGAAACAGAAATTCGTTTCTAGATCTACTGCTGAAGCAGAGTATCGTAGTCTAGCATTTGCAGTTGGTGAAGTAGTATGGCTAAGAGCTTTACTTGAAGACCTGAAGATTGATCAAAGTCAACCTTCGACAATGTTCTATGATAACACAGCAGCTATCCATATTGCACATAACTCTGTGTTTCACGAAAGAACTAAATTTGTGGAGTTAGATTGTCACACCACTCGGGATCGCATTGAGGAAGGTACTCTGAAACTCCTACACATCAGAACTGATTTACAGATTGCAGATGTGATGACTAAAGCTCTCTATCCTGCTCAGTTCAAGACACTCATTGGCAAGATGGGATTGTCGAACATCTATTCTCAATCCTCATCTTGAGGGGGAGTATTAGAGTGTATATAGACTTTATATGTAAATACGTATACATGCAGTTACTTGTATATAAAAGGACCAATTGTACAGACTCTTATCATTAATGAGAATAGAGTTTATTTACTCATCTTCTCTATTATTTCCGAAAGGTAAATATTTGATTAGGGAAATGGAACTTAAAACCTTCTCGTGTCGATTTCTTAAGATTCTGAAACATGCCCTATATTTATCCTCAGCCACATCATTCGATGTTACTAACAAAATCCACTCTTATTATAAGTTTCTAAACAAATCTAAAACATGGAATATTCATCGCAGACGACTATTTATATATGTGGTGCATGTTCTGGTGTAAATTAGTAGTAAATTACAAATGAGTTGAGTTGGACTAAGGACAGGTTAAAGACGACAACTAATCGTATGTTAGAGCTTAATTAGATTAGGCCCTTCTATATATGTGGCGTCATAATTAACCAAACTTGGCGGGTTTAATGTAAAAAGAAACAATTAAAAAGAGATTGGATAGGAGAAAAGAGAAGTTATTTGTTAGTAATAATTAAGCATGAACACGGTTACGGTTAATGCGGTTAAGGTTAGAATTTTTTTTAACCTTAACCTTAACCGTTTAATATACGGTTAAAACGGTTACGGTTAAATATGAGTCCGGTTAATACGGTTACGGTTAGATACGGTTACGGTTACCTGATGACAATAAATGGTTAATGTCATGATTTATAATTAAATAATTATAAATTTTATAAACTAGAATAATAGTAATAAATAAAAATTATCTATTTTGACGAATGACGATGACCACTATGTTTACAGTTTTTTTATTTAGCTTCATTATGAGATTTAGCTCTATTTGTTTTTTTTTTGTATATGTGAAGTTGTGAACTTTAAATTTGAAATTTTTTGTTTGCTTCACAAATATTCAGAAAAGCAAACATTGTGAAACATAGAGAGTATATTTCTTCATAAAATTGTTTTGTTAAAATATTTTTTATATTTGTTAGAAAAATATTAATTAGTCTAGCACGTTTAAGTTTTAATTAATATTTCTATTTGTTATATTTGCATTTGCTATTGGTAAATTGATTATATATAATTTTCTTTGAATTTTTAATTTTACAAAACTAATTATAATTATTAGTATATATAATTTTATTTTTAAAACGGTTACGGTTAAAATTTTACGGTTTAACCTTGCAATTAACCAACGGTTTTGATACGGTTACGGTTAATTAACGGTTACGGTTAATAATTTTTTTAACCATAACTAATATATTTTTACGGTTAACGGTTACGGTTTTTAACCATCTGACACGGTTACGGTTTGAAAACGGTACGATTACGGTCCGAAATACGGTTACGGTTCCATTTTGGTCATGCCTAGTAATAATCACAATCCGACATTCTTTGTTTACGTATTTGTACTCTCTCTCACAGCTGTACTCCCATTTTCACCAACCAACTCAATCTTTATTTTCTTCTTCTTTTAAACAATAAATTAAATTATTACTACTTGCTTCTAAATTCCAATATCCAAGAAACAAAACAATTTCATTTCACCAACTCTATCAAAACTTTATATGGAATAATTAGTCATTGGGACAAATACGCTCTCGGTGGCCAAATATCAAATGTACCAAGAATTGCATAAAGAAAGAAAAAAAAAACTTTTTATAATTAGAGTATTGAAGCGCGCTGAGTTATTAAACCGATGTCTGTCCAACGGTTTATTCGGTTCGAACAGGTTTGATCCCGGTTTACTCTTTTTCTCTGACTTGGAGAATCACGTATTAGCCTTTCTTAATTTATTATTTTCTCTTGAAAAGTTAAGTCAAGTGGATACTCTCTTTCTTAATTTATTTTCCCCATTTTAGGGGGTTGACGAAGACGAAGGAGTGATAAACAGAATAATGTTACATAATAAAGTCAAGTGGATTCTCTCTTTTTTTGCAGGATCTCTACTAGATGGATCTGAATCTCTTGAATTGGGACTGGGATCAAGAATCTTACCCAGCCTCTTCTGATTTATGGGTCATCATCTTCTTTGCTCCCTTCTACTTTTTTCTTTGATTAATTCTCGACAAATCCATATTCGAGGTAAGTAAACAAGTATATATGTTTCTGTTTGTTTCCTATCTCTTAGTATTAATTATGACTTGGGAAGCAAGTAATCTTTGTTTACATTTACATCATAGAGATTCGCTAGAAGGCTGATATTCCCTAGAGGACACTGTGCTGATTCAAACGAGAGAAGAAAGAGGATAGTGAAATTCAAAGAATCAGCTTGGAAATGCATGTGCTCTCTATCTCTAGAAGCGCTTGTTATCCACGTCACTTATAAAGAGCCTTGGTTTAAAGACACAAGATGCTTCTGGTTAGGACCAGGAGACCAGATATGGCCTGACCAAAAGATAAAGTAAGAATAATCTTAACTTTATTACTTATGTGGGACGCAAGAAAATGTCTAGTATGCCGCAAGCCCTAATTTCTTCTGAGTACATTACCGGCATTTTCGCAGGTTGAAAATGAAGGGAATGTATATGTTTGTCGGCGGGTTGAATGTATATTCTTTTTTTGCTTTGTTCTTTTGGGAAACAAGACGATCTGATTTCAAAGTCATGTTGGTTCATCACATTGTTACTTCATTCCTCATCACCTTGTCTTACGTTTTCAGGTAACTCCTACTACTTTACTAACTAAAAGATATCAAAGACCAAACATTTTCTGACTCCAGACTCTTATTGGCTCTTTTTTTTATCCTGCTTTACTAGATTTGCGCGTATAGGTTCTGTAATATTGGCTCTTCATGAAATCAGCGACGTGTTTCTAGAGATAGGCAAGATGTGCAAATACAGCGGCGCCGAAGCCATGACTAGCGTCTCCTTCGTCGTATTTTTCTTGTCATGGACCGCTCTGCGACTCATCTATTATCCTTTTTGGATCCTGTGGAGCACCAGGTCCGTACTCTAAACCCTAAAATCTATAACTACATAAATTATAATGCGATGTAATTGAATCTTTATGTTTTTTGGTCTATCTCTACGTATATATGGACCTATATGCAGCTACGAATCAATACAAGTAAAATTGGAGTGGGACAAGAAGCATTTGATGGAAACTGGACTGCCTCCTATAGTGTACTATGTCTTCAACACACTTCTCTCTTGCTTACAGATTCTTCACATCTACTGGTGGGTCTTGATATGTCGTGTGTTCATCAGCCAAATCCGTGCCAAAGGAAAAATCGCTAGAGACGTCCGTTCTGGTTAGATTTTTATTTTAAAACCAACGAGAACTTAATCTTGCGATACACTATATATGTAATACGGATTTTTTTACTTAGCCATCTGTTTTCAATTGTTCTTTGTAGATTCAGAAAGTGAAGGTGAAGATGATGATGAACACCAAGATTGATTGTCTTGTCCAATATCAAATTCTAGCATTAGTGATGTCGACGTGTTATATACGTTCACCGGATAAAAACCATTGTGGTAGGCCTGGGCATAAAACCCGACCCGACCCGAAAAACACGGTTCGGTTCGGATTCGGTTCTTCGAAATAACCCGAATGGTTCCATTTCAAATTTGATTCGGGTTTCGGTTCGGGTCGGGTTTTACCCGAGACCCGTTGGGTACCCGATAAACCCGAAAACATTTTATGTTCGAGATTTTTTTCGGGTTTTTCGGGTTTTTTAGATTTTTTCGGGTTTTTTATTCGGGTTTTTTTTTTTGGGTTTTCGGGTTTTTTCGGATTTTCGGTTTTTTTCGGGTTTTCGGGTTTTTTCGGGTTTTTCGTATTTTTTTCGGATTTTTTTTCGGGTTTTCGGGTAAAACCATACCCGAAATTTATTTCGGGTCCTTTTCGGGTCTAATTTAAAATCAAGGACCCGATCCGAACCCGAAAGGACCCGATCCGAACCGAACCGAAATTTTCCCGAGACCCGAATGGGTCCAATACCCGAATGGACCCGAAACCCGAAAAACCCGACCCGACCCAAGGACCCGACCCAATTCCACTGGATACCGTGACCAAATCTTTTTTAGTTTCAGTGAGTTTTGACTATTGAGAATGCATGACAATAGACAATTACGAAGAAAAGTGCAAAAATGATACGATGAGAAACAACAATGATTTGGAACCGCCCTGTGAGAGGTAGAGACCTCAACAAAACCAGCAACTATATACCACAATCGTTTCTACTATACCCTATGATCCCAACACATTTGAATCTTCCTCCTCTTTACCGCAAAGGAATTACTGTTGATCTATTTGATCTGCTCTGTTTTGTATGCATCATCACGCTCAACACAAAAGAAGTATATGAACTCCACACAATGTCTAAGTCTAGCCACAAATGGCTTAGCTATTCTTTCCACCCGGATGTGCAAACCATTACCACAAAATCCAAAAGTCATTTTTATGGTAGAACTAATAAAAACTTACGCAAAAAGAGAAAAGACAGTGAGGAGTCGTCTTTTGGCTTTGGCGATTAAAAAATCTTAGTTGTGCAGTTTGTGTGCAGATTTGTGTTTGAATTTGGTCGGTCCGGTTAAAATACATACTTCAAAAAACTTCAAAAAAAATGCTATTAATAAATTATCTTTTTTTTTTGTTTACCAATGAACATGGTGTTGCCATCTTAGACTTTTATATTCATGAACATTACGCTCTGGGCGGATCCCTTAATGGTGCTATACGGATCCAACAATCAGTCGGAGATGAGGGTGTGGAAGCTTGTGAATGTAAACAATGTGCATGGATGGATGCCTTTTGGTCTATTAAATGAGATATGTGTTTTTGCAGCCGACACCTATGATTTCTCCTTCTCCAGCTGAGCTTCGAGATCTGAGCACTTCTGTTTCAAATCTTTCAACTTGTCCACAATTTCTTGCATTCGAGTCTCACTAGAATTTTCTTTCTCTTTCTTTTTCGACATCTCATCAAGTTTCTCCAACCAATCCAATTTAAATCCAACACCAGTCATGGATCCCAGTGCCTCATATGCATCAGTCATGGGGAGCTCGTGAGGCAACTGGCGCAAAGTCCCAATCAGACTAAGTAGCAAACTCATGTAACATGTCCGGTGTCTTTCAAACATATGGCTCACAAACTCAACATGTGAAGGAAAAAGTTGAAACTCATTAACATCCATGGTTTCTGTTATTGTTGATGTTTCCTCTGTTACATCTAAATTGCCAATGACTGCAAGAACCTCTATCTCGGCAACAATTTTGAGCTCTCCATTTACCAAATATCCGCTCTCTTTGGCATGAATTTTATTATGGGGAAACATGGATAGACTACCCAACGGGGAGACTTCTCATCAAAACACTTATGTTCATCATTTTGTGTGGAACGTTTTAAGGAGTTTTGATTTACAATACTTAGGAGATATCGGGTGTGTCTTCTCCATCTAAGAGGCAAGGATTTATAATCGGCGACTTCCCGAAACAGAAACAAGTAATCAACGTTATTTCCCTTGGAATTAGGCCCGTTCTAAAACCCATTTTGGAATAGGCCCGTATAAAATTCTCACTTTCTAACTTTTCTATAGAATTTGCTTATGTCAATCCTCGCAAATTTAAGTACCAAACAACTTGACATTGCATCACCGAGGTGAGTTCGGGAGTGGTGGGTTATGAATCTCTCGTTTCTCATTTTCACCCTGGGTTTGACTCACCGAAAACGATACTTGATCCGCAAGATATACATCTTGTTTCCCAAGTTATCTTCAATAGTGTAGTTTTCGCTCCACTCTCTACTTTTTCTTCCGCTTTACGACCGGGGATTTTGCAGGAAAGAGGGTGATCAGTCAGATATCATCACATTAATCTTAGCAATCAGGTTCTTCAATCAATGTGTTTTTGATGATTTTCTTAGTCGTGATTCGTGAATCGTGATCATGGCGCTTGGTGCTTCGATACAGACACAGAAGCAAACGGAGGAGGAATACAGCAGGGAAGTGCCAGGAGGAGTTACAAGCTGAGTTAGCTTTTTCTAGAGGAGGCCGCCGAGAGGAAGGTTTGGAAGATTCTTCTGGAGTTAGTGAAAGTTTAATTGATTTGCAGGAACGACTATAGTTTGCTGAACCATAAAACAAATTTTGACCACAAGCCCAAATATCTTCTTCTTGGGCTCAAGGATGGCCCTGCAGATGAATATACACACAATATACAAACCTCTATAATCTTGGAAAACAATGAGATTCTAGGATTTTTTTTGTTTTAAGTAACAACAATTAAACTTTTTCTAAGTTAAAACAGTAAGAAGTATAAATTTAGGAAGTATAATCATAATCTATATTATATATAAGGGTAGTCTTAAGATTATGAAAATATAAAAGATAATTTAGGTGAAGTTATGTTTTTTTTTGTGTGCTAATGATGAAGTAATGTTTGATAGGTTTATTTTGACCTTTTTCTGGTCGGCGATAATAATATTGTAAAACAAATATTAGTATAATTTTATATAGTTACCGATTGTTGGACGAAAAAAAGAAATATGTTATCATAATAACAATATTCAACCTAAAGAAAACAATAGTACTATATGATTAGAAATTTAAACGTAAGGTCCCGTGGAGGCATGAACGGCTTGCCGTTTTCTACTTGTAATTCTTTAATCAGGGAAATGCCGAAAGTGTGCAGTAGTCGTATAATGTATTTATATGTCTGTCCTTTTTAATCATATGCTTCACTTTTATGATATTTAGTTTTGTATTATCGCATTTGCTTCACTAAAGAAATAAACAGCACATTTTTGATGATTAAATACTAGTAAATTAATAAAACGGGTTTCCAGTTATTATTCAGAGCAGTGGGACCCAAGGGAAAAAACAAGTGAACCTACTCGTGATAAATTTGAGGGTCGTGAAGAAGGAAGGCATGTGAATGTTAAGTGTACGAACTACGAAGTCAGAGAACTAAAGTGCACACTGTAGGACCAAAATTTAGCACAATAGACAGGAGAGATTTAATCACGATTATATAAATAAACAGTTAAGGTACAGACGATTCATATAACGATAAAGCAATAATAAATCTAAGGAGGCGAGATGAATCTCTTTCCTTAACTCAAAGAATCTCCCGTAGTGCGACGGGTTTTTATAGATCCATGAGTCCCAGGATACAACCAAAGTAATCTGTATCATCTACACTTGATATCAGATCTAACGAACATTATACTACGATACTCTCGAATAAAGACTTACTCTCTAGACAGAAGGGAATTGAAGAAACTATTGCTAGAACTTTTAGAATGTGTTTATTGTGTATCNAGAGAGAGAGAGAGAGAGAGAGAGAGAGAGAGAGAGAGAGAGAGAGAGAGAGGAGTAATCTGTAAAACCAGTGGCTGAGTTCAGCCGGCAATAGTGGATTCCAGTGTGATATCATCGGCGAGACGTAGGGTTCCAATTACGGGCCTGAACTCGTTAACTCCTGTGTCGTTTCTGTTTTCTATTTCTTTCTCGTTCTGATTTCATATAAATATTCAATTGATTCAAGTCGCAGGAGAGAGCGTGAGAGATTCAGGCAAGAATCTTCACAATCCCTCTGCTTAAAAGAGGTGGTGGCAAGATTTACGCTCATTATATGAGCAGCTCCTTCAATATTTACTTTATTTTCTTCTTTTTTACACTAAAATAGATACCAATCAAAGTCTATTTAACATATCAAATTTAAATTTAAAAAAAAAAATATAATTGTATTAAATACATATTTACCATAAATTAATAATAAACAAAATTAAAATATTATGTTTAAGTTCCATTTTTATGATATTATTAGAAATTTAAACTAGTAATGTTATATTTACAACAACAACAAAATTAAATGTTTTATTTTAGAAAGTTGTTTTTTACTAAAGAGATTAATACATTATGGACACTCGTTTTTTGTCTGGCGATTAGGATTTAGGGGTGATACTTTCCTTTTTTCGTCTCCCTCACGCTTCCCTCCCCTAGGCCGCCTCCGGCCATGGGGTCCCCTACGCCTTCAGAGATCCCTCTGTCGCAGCAGCATCTCCCCAAAGCAGCTTCTTCCCCGTCGCCTCATACCACATCCCCGTTCAACGTCCTGGTTACAAATCCTCTCCGAAAACGCATCCTCTTCGCCTTCCTATGTTACTGATGTCGAAATTACCAACGGTATTGCTCAAGCATCAATACCCAAAGAGGTTCTTCAGCACTCCCAGCCCCTCTGGACAAACTATGTCGTCAGATACTTCATAGGTGAGGCCCCCCCACATTGGGAAGGTTCACGCCACCGTCAACCGCATCTGGTCCTCACATGACAAATCCTCTAAGATTGATGCACAATTTCTAAATCCCAGAACAGTTCTCTTCCGAATTGATGCACAAACCCGTTATCGGGTGCTACGCCGCCACTTCTGGCATATCTCTGATATTCCTTTGATCGTATAGGAATGGAATCCTCGTACTTCCAGTGCCAGACCAGATCTCACATCTATGCCCATATGGGTTGACTTCAAAGACGTGCTGGATCACCTGTACTCTGAAGTCGGCTTGAAATTCCTAGGTAACATTATTGGCTCCTCCTAGAAACTCCATCCCAATACTGAGAGATGTGTTCGTCTAGATATGGCCAGAGTGCTTGTGGTTGTCAATCTGGACAAGCCTCTCCCAACGCTGATTTGTCTGAAATCTGAACCAGACATCAAAATAGCTGTGATCTATCCCTGGTTGCCGTCGCGATGTGATTCCTATAATGCTTGGGGTCACTCTGAACCGGACTGTGATAAGCTGAAGAAGGGAACTGTGTTGATACAAAGAAATAAGACTAATTCGAGAGTGGAACAAGCTGACAACAATTTGATTCCAGAACAGTCGTTGCCGGTGAATATAGTGCCGGAAGCAGAGCATGTACACATCGACACTGAAGACAAGGCCAGTGCCCTTGAGATTACTACCGTTCCCGACTCTACTGGTAACAAGGAAGAGGAATCTGAAACTACAGTCGTAGCCTGGACTACAGTCACGAAATGAGGGAAAAACTCAAGCCCTCGGAATCGGATCAAGACAAACGACACAAAGGATAACCCCGCCGACATATCTCCCCCATCGCGTTACAATATTCTCGCTCTCAACGAAGAAAATAATGAAACAGAGGAGGGGGAAATAGCAGGGGAAACGGAAACAAAGGAATTGAGTAATGAGAGCTCCTCCGCCTCAGAGGATGACCTCCCTACGATCCTACACAAGCCAAAACTTAATACTGGGCATCGAGGCAGAAGCAAAGCTCCTAAAAAACCTATTATTTCAAGAAAAGAGCAGCAAGTTCCCCAGCAACAAAACAACAACAAAAAGTCCTCCTCACGGAGGAACTAATGATCATGTCGTCGTTCTTTGCGTGGAATACTCGAGGTTTCAATAAAATGCGCAAAAAAGATAAAGTTCGATCATGGTTACGATCAGTTAAGCCTGCTTTTGGATGCCTACTGAAACTCGTGTTGCTGAGAGCAACAGCTCTGCCATTATCGTTTCTGTTTTTCCGGGATGGCATCGAGTTAGTAATTACAACTACCACCGCTTAGGCCGCATTTGGCTTCTAGGATCGGAGGATGTATCACTTACTACCCAGTACATGAGCCCTCAGATGATTACTGTATGGATACGTATGACACCGGGAGAGGAATTTCTCTGCTCGTGTGTCTACGCTTCAAATTTCCGTGCTGACCGTCAGATTCTTTGGGACGAAATCAGGCACAACCAAGATCTATTTGCCTCACGAAACGTCCCCTAGATCATCCTTGGAGACTTTAATGTGACCCTGAGCTCTGACGAACACTCTCGACAGATGGACTACTTGGGAGATCAAGCAGGTATGTTTGATTTCCAAACTCTTGTATCGGACTGTGTGCTCGCAGATCTGGATTATACTGGACCCAAATTTTCTTGGTGGAATCATCGAGAGCGTGATCCCATTGGTAAAAAGCTAGACCATGCCCTGGTGAATACTGACTGGAATATCAAATTCCCCCACTCCTCAGCCCATTTTGAAGCTAATGGCATCTCCGATCACTCCCGTGTTTTATTGAGAATGGAGCAAAACTCAACACAGAAACGACACCATTTCCAATTCTTCAATTACTTGGCAGAGCATCCGCTTTTCTTGGACAACGTTGCGGCTTTTTGGTCTGGTACATAGCCTCTGTTTCACTCCCATACTGCCCTGCTCCGCTTCCATCGAAAGCTAAAACTCTTAAAATCGCTTCTGCGAGCCCTGAACCGTGATCGGTATGGTGACATCACTAAGCGGACTCGGGAAGCTTTTGAGGTCCTCTGTGAACGACATAAACTTCTTCTACTTGACCCTAGTACTGCAAATTTTGTGGCGGAATATGTTGATGCAAGGCAATGGGAACATCTCGTAGACATCGAGGAGAAATTTTTTCAGCAAAAGTCCAGAATCTCTTGGCTTTAACACGGAGACCGCAACACCAAAGTCTATCATCGGGCAGTCAAAGTTCGGAAGGCAAAAAATTCAATAAAAAGGCTCCTCAACGCTGAGGAGCTGGTTATTACTGACCCGGGAGAAATAAAAAAAGAAGGTGCAAATTACTTTAAGGATTTTCTCCAACAAACATCAAATGCCGCTCCTCAAAATTACGATGAACTCACAGAGCTATTAAATATCCAATGCTCGAGGGACACGGCAGACAATCTGATCTTTCAAGTATCCAAGGAAGAGATTAAGCAAGTACTACTTTCTATGCCAGCCAATAAAACGCCAGGGACTGACGGATACACTAAAGAATTCTATGTTGCTGCCTGGTCTATTGTTGGAGATGATTTCATTACCGCTGTGCAATCTTTTTTCCTGAATGGGGTGATGCCGCACGGAATAAATGCTATTGTCCTTGCCTTAATTCCTAAGCGCATAGAGTCCAACACGATGCGGGTCAGTTTGGATTTCACCCGATGTGCAGCAAACTCTCCCTCACCCACCTCAGTTTTGCGGACGACATGATCGTCTTTACGGATGGAACAACCTCTTTTCTTCAAGGAATCGTTGATGTTTTAAACGACTTCAAATACGAATCCGGATTAGCAATTAATGCTACAAAATCATCCCTCTTTATCGCCGGCGCTACACCGAGTACTCTAACGGTTAAGGCACATGAGCTCGCAATACCGCTTGATAAGCTTCCTATACGGTACTTGGGTCTCCCTCTCACGACTAAAAGTATGACCCGTCTCGATTACGAGCCTTTGCTAGATCGTATCAGAACTCGTATGCTATCTTGGTCCAGCAAATCTCTGTCATTCTCCGGGAGGCTCCAACTCATCCAATCCGTTATCACAAGCATCACCAATTTCTTGAGCTCAGCATTCAAACTACCGAAAAGATGTTATGCCAGCATTGAAAGCATGTGTGTCGCATTCCTTTGGTCGGGATCCCCTCATATTACCTCAAGGGCAAAGGTAGCATGGGAAGATGTATGTCTATGAAAAACCGAAGGGGGTCTGGGAATTCAGCGAATGTACGATACCGCTTGGGTATTCTCTCTCAGACTAATCTGGAGACTTTTTGAAAACACAAGTTCGCTTTGGGTACAATGGACCCATGAATATCTCCTCCGTCAGTCATCGTTTTGGGATATTTCAGAAAAAACGACAAGAGTATCCTGGATTTGGAGAAAACTTCTCAAATTGAGGCCGCTTGCACGATCTTTTATTCGTTCCGAAGTTCGGGATGGGAATGCAACCTCATTCTGGTTCGATCATTGGCTCTGTATTGGTCCTCTTATATCAATCACAGGTGACATAGGTCCCAGAATCCTTGGTATCAATCGCAACGCTAGAGTCGCTGAAGCAACAAATGGATCGTCCTGGCTTGTTCGTCGACGTCGTGGCCAACACCTCCAAGAGTTACTACATCAACTCATATCTGCTCCAATTCCGTCTCCCGGAGCAGGTGCGGATAATCTTCTCTGGAAGCATAGCTCTGATCTTTACAAAAGTGAGTTCTCTTCCTCAAAAACTTGGCATCAGATTCACTCTCAGGGGCTCCAGGTTGATTGGCGTGGAATTGTCTGGTTTCCTCAAGTCGTTCCTCGTCAATTTTCTTGACTCGGCATTCCATTCGCGACAAACTAGCTACGGGAGAACGATGTCGTCTATGGGGAATTGTACAATCGTGTGTCTTATGTGGTGAGCCAAATGAGACTAGAGCTCATCTCTTCTTTGGTTGTCCGTTCTCATTCACGGTCTGGTCCCTCCTCGCTTCGTGCCTACTAGGACCACGAATTAACCCAGATTGGAACATCACTCAGCATTCGATACAACACAACAGGCTCAATCGAGAGGATGCTCTGCTTCTTTGCTTAACATTCCAAGCTTTGATCTACGGGATATGGAAAGAAAGGAACGCGAGACGGCATCACGGTCCGTCTCATTCTCCTCAGTTCCTTTCACAAACCATCAGCACAGGAATAAGCAATAGACTAATCTCTCTCCACCATGATCTGAACCCCGCAAGTAATGGTCTCATCTATCGATGGAATTCTCTCACGTCATAGACGCACCACACAGCTTCTCTTGCTCTGGCTTTACCACCTCTTTATGCTCTGATTTTTAGCCTGAAATTTTCATATTAAAACTGTCCAATTTCCCTATTGCTTGTAAATACTCAGTCTTTTTTGTTGATCAATAATAATAACATTTCAAGAAAAAGAAAAGAAAAAAGATTAATACATTATGTTCTATCAGGCTTTAAAAACAAAGCTTATAAAAACAAATTTATCACAATAATTTTTTTTTATTTTTTATTTTATTTGTCACGAAGTTTGGGTCTAGAATTTTAGCTTATAGGACTCGAAGACTGTCTTTCATCTATTTTTTTTCCTTCAAATGTTCTTTCTTTCAAGTGAATATCTCTTGGTGAATAGTTATCCGCTAATATCACATACTGTATATGCTATCCGATGATGAATAATGTCACATAATATCACATACTGTATATGCTATCTAATAAAAGAATCATATATGTATATTGAGCCAACTTACCCAAAATTTTAAATTATAAAATATGGAATGAATAAAAAGGAGTTTTTAATACGCAAATTTTTAAAATAATTCGAAACTTTTAGTTTTAACAAGGTATAAACTGTCTAGTTTGAATGTTTTTGAGTCTTTGTTTTTGTTTTATTTTAGTTGTATTTCTGTATTTCACCTTCTCTTCCTCTTTTGGTTTGATGGTTCATGGGACATGTCTATTTGTCCGCTTGGATTTGTATTCTATCCGGAGCCTACCCAATTTATTATAATGAAAGATAGGTAAAAAGAATACTCTTCAGGTTTTGTGACATTTATATTAGTTTGGTATGTGTTGGGGATAATACTTTCCTATGGGAAAGGCGAATCATGTGATGCTACATGTAATAGATTAGTCATTGGCCATTAGATTTAAAAATGTACCACTAAAAGAGGGTGCGGCTACAAAACTAAATGGTCGAACCATATGAAATGTTAGGATAGCTTATGTGTGGCCACCTTTTCCCAAAACCATTGACTCAAACCGAGTGAGTGAGAAGTAAAGAGATGACTGGTCTGGAGCTCAATAAGGGTCATCTTTTCATGAACCCGCCAACTCATGCCATGTAATATGGAGAGTACGGTAATAGCAAGATGAGTGATTTAAATAGTAACATATCTACTTCTTAACAAACAAACGACATAAACTAGGCAGTCATGCCCTGGAAGGTAAATAACAATAGATGGGAAACAATACCCAGAAAGGTGAGTAAACGGCAACCCGAAGCTCCTCAAACGAGTAACGGGTAAGGTAGAGGTAAACTCAATATGCGCGGGATTATCCCTTCCAATTGCTTTTTTTTTTGTCAACAGCCTAAATATCTATACCGATTCAGTAAACCAAACCGGGGGTATCGAGTTTACATAAATGAAATCTGATGGGTAGACTCGAGCACCTCGTGCTAACTTGTCTGCCACTCTGTTAGTTGCGTGTGGGATATGTGTGATAGAGAAGAATGTGAAATCCTCCTTTCTCCTCGCGAACTCCTCCAAATGTAGTGTAAAAGCCGGCCACTTCTTGGGTGTAGACACCATCTTCACCAGCTCTGAGCAGTCTGTTGCAAAAGTTATCGCCGTCTTCTGATTTGCAATCATGCAATGCATCGCTCAGATGAGCGCTTCCAATTCTATGTGTAGCGGGGAAAGACTTCTTCGCAAATTTCGTGATCGCATTATGGCTCCTTCGGCTCCTTCCTGAAAACAGTGCCATCCTAAGCCAGAATAGTTATCAGTTTCCTTCCACGAGCCATCAATATAGCATTTCAGTCCATCATATTGAGTCATCGCCGTATTATGACCGATTTGTTGAGAAACTATGTCCGGTTCACTAATTTGTGCCGTTTCCCAAGTTATGGCCTCCGTTTCCGCTATCCTTATTATCTCTTGTGGGTTTCTATCCTCATTTGAGAAGACCTTATCATTCCTTGCTTTCCAAATATTCCACACAATCCAAGGGAAAATTGCGTTCTTATCCTCTTTTGGGAGTCTCCAGAAAAGATAATCAAAATTTGAGAAAACCGATGTCATCGGAAAAACTCCCGGGGCAGATGGAATATGGGAGAGTGCCTATGTTTGTAACGCCGGTGGGCATACAAAAAGAACATGATTAATTGTTTCCCCTTCCGCTCCACACCGTGCACATTGTGTATCACAATTTATTCCTTTAGCGCGTAAATACGCTGAAACCGAGAGGCATCCCAAAATGGTCTGCCAAATGAAATGTTGCAGTTTTGGTGGACATGCTAATTTCCATCCCGAAATGGCCCTTCCAATTGCTTTCTATTTTTAGATATACAGCTACATTTGAAATAATAACGCCTGGCTAAATGACTTGTTATTTAGACATGTGAACAACTGAAACCGATCAAGCGACAAGGCATATGGAAGAGAAAAGTATGAGCATCCTGACTCAACACAACGCAAGGTCCGCAAGGAAACGTTCTATAAAATACATATTTACCATAAATTAATTATAAACAAAATTAAAATATTATGTTTAAATTCCATTTTATGATATTATTAGAAATTTAAACCAGTAATGTTATATTTACAAAAAAAAAAAATTAAATGTTTTATTTTAGAAAATTGTTTTNTTGCGGGAAGGACATGGTTCTCGACGTCTGGGTAAGAGATATCGATGGAGTTGGAGAGGAGCACGGAGATTGGGTCCACTTGGAAGAGGGATGCAACTTCTGTGACTTTGAGATCGGCGTAGAGCGTGTATCCGAGCAATGAATTACAAGTGTCGCTCGTGGAGCAGGGCTCTATTGTGGATTTTGCAGTCGCCATTGAAGATAAGCTCGAAGCTAGAATCAGCAATAGAAATAAGGGTTTTTCTGGGTTCTGATTTCCCATCCCAAACAGAAAATAAACAGCTAATTGCTTGCTAGAGTTATACGAATTTCAAAATTTGTAGGGTTTTACTCTCTCTCTCTCTGGAAAATGCCGGTATCAGTGGAGAGTACACTCAACAGAAGAAGAAGTTCAGAAACAAGATCTATCGAAACTTTACTATATAAAAAGAGATTACAGGTGATTTTGGGTTTGGAAGAACAAGAAGAGAGAGAGAGAGAGAGAGAGAGAGAGAGAGAGAGAGAGAGAGAGAGAGAGAGAGAGAGAGAGAAAACATTTTAACCAAAGAAAATGTGAATCCATGTGTACGCCAAATTATGGATCCCGCAAATGTTACCAGGATTGTGTAAATCCACCAGGAACAGGGCACATCCGGTACACGTACGGTGAATGTGTTTCTCGTCCTGGGTTTCCTAAACCGTGGTGTTGTTGCTTCATTTGATAGGAACCAATTTTGTATTTTGCATTGATATATCTTTCTTGCAATAATATTCTAATTATTGGTAGATTAAATATGAACTGTTATGTAATAATATCCAATATAGTTTTGGTTTAAAATTTGAACACATCTTCAACAATCTCTCTATTCTTCTTCTCTTCTACAAAAGTAAGTCTTAAAAGTCTAACGTAGAACTATACACTAATTATATTTCAGAAGTTGCGAAATAGTCTCGCCACGGTTGTATCAAGGGATTCAAAATTCGATTCATATCGTCACAATACGGGCGATTTATTAAGTTAAAGAAAGAGATCAAGTTTTGTCTCCATGCTTTGTTTTCAAAAACGTGTTTTTAAGGTCTCGTTTTATAGGCTTTCATTTAATATCATTTTTATTTATCGTTTATACATGATGTATACAGGGCGAAGCCATATAATAATTTTACTGGATGCACAATTGGTAAAGAAACAATATTAAAGAGTGTAAGGGGATTTGATCTTCGGTTTAAGTGGGGGGCACATGTGGATATTAGCCATCTCAACTAATGTAAACATTAGAATTTTGTTGACTAAATTTTAAATATAAATATTATACTGGGTACACATGCACCCATAACTACAACACTAGATTCGCCCATTGCTTTATATCGTAGTTTTTGTATCCGGATTCTTATGGTTCTTACAATGTTAACTCAATAAATCTGTTTTGAACCTATCTTTATAACAAAATTCAGAATTGCGACTTTACAAACTTTTTTTAAAACAATTTTCATAAAATAATTTTTGCACAATTTTTTCAAACGCGTTTTCAGACGATTTAAAAACCAAAGTTTAAAGGTTTTGAAATGTTTTTTTGTTTATAAACGATAACGGATTTGTGAACCGCTTTCTATAGAGTTTACATGAATCATTTTCGAAATGACACCAAACGGTTTTGCAACGCTTCTCTAAACAATGTTAACTAAATTTTACAAAATCGTTTACAAAATATGATGAAATAAACAATTGTAGGTAAAAGCATGGATGCTCAGAACACTCGACAACGCATAAACCGCCGGAGGTAGTATGAAGTCTGCGCCACGCATGCACCTTGGGGTAACCTTGTCGAGGGATCAAACATAAGCGACAAGGAAAGTAGGTGAAAATGCACTCGAGTATCCCGTACACGACCCGATGAAGGATCCGGGACCCGACCCAAAAGAAACAACGCAACTCGGTATACGATCCCGGGTCATGTATTCTTATAAATAAAACCCTCACTTTCCGGATAGAGGAGGAGCCCGAATTTTTCACTTTCCAAGAAAACTCTCTCTAAAACACTTAGCTTTACTTTGCATTTGAGGCGAAATCTCTCTTCGATTCCAAGAGATATTCTGTCTCATCGCGGGAATATTCCATTTATCTTCAACTTCCTAAACACTATCACTCAAATCTGTCTAGGTATTTTGTGGATTCATCCTTCCTCAGGAACCGAAGTTACCCTAACTCTCTTTCCTACGTTTTCCGACTCTTTCCCATTTCCAACGCCAATAATTGTGGTCTTTCATCTATTTTCTGGCATAATCGTTGGAGAGTCTTCAGAAAACATACCCACATCATGTTTTCTGAGCTCTGACCTCACTTGTTTTGTGGTGCAGGATATTAGCTCCCCAAGTTGACGAAAAAAATCCCTAAACAATTACTGCGTTTTAATTGCTTTGCTTTTTCTTGTCTTCAAATCATTCTACAACAAATATAATATTCTTGTCTTACCTTTACTCTACTATCATGGGTTTGAAGTACACATCCTCAGTCCTCAGTGGATTCAACCCCTAAGTACTACAAAACATCAGTATGCACTTGCAATATTTTAAGGGTTAAAACGTACACACCAATCACATACCACCTCTCTTTGCCACCATATGGACCAGACTTGCCCAAATCCTATCAGAGATAACATATATGATGCCTGATTCTAGAAGTTTCATTATCTATTTCTTTACAATATTCTTTAGATTCAAATATAATTATCTATGATGTTCTATATAAGTCATCGACTCATATTCTGGATGTATCATACGCATGCAAAGGTATGGTGAAATCCATGTAATGCCATCTGAAGAAATTCTAATAATCTACGATATTTTCTTAATTCACACCAAAACAAGGCAATTTCATTGTTTTTCAATCCAACATTGATGATTGCAAGGTACGTAGAGTTAGAGCTAAGATATGTCCACATTAACCCAACAGAAAGTGGTTTTAACTCAACCTTTGGAGTTTTCTGCTCGGTACAAGGATTAAGAGAATGCATGTGACATTTTGCAGTAGGTGATTTTTCTATAGCTAATATATCTAGACTTACAAAAGCTACCATCTTTCCATTCTTACGCTAGAGTTAAGCATCTTTGCATATCTAGTTGTGTCTTCACTCTAATTCCTATGTTTACTCTCAATCTGTGTCAAAACAATCTCCATTAGATCCTCTACTAAAATCTCATATACCACTCCATTAATAGCCTTTGATACACAATCAACCCAAAATGTTCGTATATCCAACATAGGATTTTCTAGCACCCTATCTACCGCAAACATCATGAAGATCTCTATTTCTTTTCTTCACATCAATAATGGCTCCAATTGTACCCAAAATGTTTTCCCAAGACGAGGGGATCATTTGGTTCTTTGTCTAACTCAAAGACCGAATTTTTTTTTTGAAATAACCATTACCGATTTTGACTAGCAAATCCTTAGAACGCCCAATGGTAGGTTCACATAATGACCAACATATACCATAGAGATCTTGGTTGACTTGAATTGAGTGAGACCTAATCTCTTAGCAACTGAATATGACATTAATCACACTAGACCCCAAATCAAATCAAGACCATGCAAATGGCATTGCCCCAATATGCACTTATAACACAAAGTTATAAATCTCTCAGGATCTCTCAATTTCTTAGACATCATGTTTTGAAGAGTAGCATTGCATTCCTTAGTAATCACAATTACACTTTCTTCATGAGAGATTTTGTTGGTCACTATGTTCTTTACATACTTCCTTAGAGATGGTAATATCTGATCAAGATGAACAAAATAAAAAAGATTTCAGTCAATTAACCAAATACCACACTATAAAGAATATTTCTTATTATTATATTACTAAATTAAAGCTTCGTTTTATTATTTAATAATTTTGATAAATATTAATTATTCTTATAATTAATATAAGATTTTAATCGAGAAGTTTAAAATAATAATAAAAATAAATTACATCGTACTAATTCTCAGAATTAATATATTTCCACCATAAGTATTTAATTAATGCATTTTAAAGTTCAATATAAACGTTCCCATCCTTGATTTGTTGGTGTCTAGTTTAGAAATTTTGAAATTGAGCATCATCATTACTCGTCATATTCTATAATCATATTATGCATTATGATATAAGTATCATGTAACATTTTCTTACTTCATAAGTATGATGGTCCGAGCACATTTGCAAATCTTGCCAGCAATACTTCAAATGCAGTTCCACATCTTGTTTACATGCTTTTTGTTCCATTGCAAATAATTTCTTTTTGAAACCATGTGGAACTGGAAATAGTTTTTCTGGCAATTAGATTATTATTTAAGTTTATATTATGTCTTTGGAAACTATTTTGTTGCATTTAGTTTTTATGTTTGTTTGGTTTTAATTTTTATAATTTTATGTATCCAATGTTTAAATCTATTATGTATTCCTCTGACCACAGTAACATAGCAATAATATACTTTCTCCAATAAAAAAAAATCGTTAATTAGTCAAAACTTTAAGATCCATAAACGGTAAAACAAAAAAAGTTTAACTGTTTTTTTTTTAATTGGTAATCTTCCTCTGACCACACTATTGGTAATACTTTTGCAAAATTGGTAATCTTCCTCTGACCACAATAAGACAGCAATAATATACTTTCTCCAAGAAAAAAAAACAAACACAATGTTGAGATTAGATCCTCTCTTGATAATCACGGAATTGAGCAATAAGTAAAAGACACAGAGATTTAACGAGTTCATATCACAGTGTGTGATCCTACGTCTCGGCCTGGAGCTTTCTAGTAATCCATTATCACCACAGATTACAATGAATTAGGGTTCCTCACAATCTCTCTAAGAACAAGAAAGATCTCTCTAGTTTCTCTCTAGATTTTTCAGGATACAGAAAAACCCTCACACATGCCTGTCTTTATATAGACTAGGACAATTACAAAGTTAAGACGGTCTAAACCTAAACCAAAGCCCAATAGGAAAAACACATTCCTAATTGACTAACCCAAGTCGCGGGCCTAGTTAATATTCATGATTTTCATCACCAAAGCCCAACAAACTCCACCTTGATGACAATCATTTCCGAGTATAACTTCTTCATCTTTGCATTCATGTGCCGCTTCAGACAGTCCAGCACCTTAGTGCTCTTCTAAGTTGAGAAAACTCAAAGCCTTCTCAAACTTATCCACAGGAAGTACATTTGTCAGCATATCAGCTGGATTCCTCTCAGTAGGGATCTTCGACAGCTTCACTTCACCAGAAGCAACAATATCCCTGATGAAATGCATCATCCTGTTAATATGCTTTGTCCTCTCATGATGAACGTTGTTCTTGGTTAAACTCAAGGCACTCTGAGAATCACACCAGATCTCTACCGTGTCTTGTTTGAATCCGAACTCCTCAGTCAAACCTTTTAGCCAGATAGCTTCTTTCACAGCTTCCACCAACGCCATATACTCTGCCTTAGTTGTAGACAGCACGACGACATGTTGAAGACTTGATTTCCAGCTTATAGCTGTAACGCCCGCGTTCCGGAAAAAAAATGCTGTTGTTTCAATAGCCGTCCCACCAGCATTGAAGACATAACCTGAAATCGATCTACTTCTGTCCAGATCCGATGCAATGTCAGAATCACAGAAACCTTCAACCTTAAAATCCTTTGTCTTCCTGAACACAATCTTTCGATCCTGGGCACCTTTCAAATACCTTAGCACCCATTTCACAGTAGTCCAATGTATCATGCTTGGCTTACTCATGAACCTACTAACCAAGCCAACCGCATACGCGAGATCACACCTAGTTCCTAACATCGCATACATGATACTCCCAATAGCATTTGAGTATGGAATATCATCCAAAATTGTCTCTGCTTCATCATCTTTCACAGCAGACAACTTGAAGTGCGAACCGATAGGTGTAGTAACTGATCTAGCTTCATCCATATTGAATACCTGCATAATCTTCTTGATGCAACCAGATTGAGACAAGGTGAGAACTCCACCTTCACGATCCCTCTCAATATCCATCCCAAGAATCGTTCTTGCAGCTCCTAGATCTTTCATCTCAAATATACTGCTTAACAAATCTTTCACAATCTGTATCTCCTTCATATCCTTTGAAGCAATAAGCATGTCATCAACATACATGAGTAGGTAGATGAAAAAATTACATTTGCTCTCCTTTATGTAAACACAGTGGTCGAACTCACTCCTTTTGAATCCATGACTTACCACAAATTGATCAAAGCACTTGTTCCATTGCCTTGGAGCTTGCTTAAGTCCATACAATGCCTTTTCCAACAAGCAAACGTGGTCCTCTTTTCCTTTAACCACAAAACCTTCAGGCTGCTCCATATAGATCTCCTCTTCAAGTAAACCATGAAGAAACGCAGTCTTGACATCAAGCTGTTCTAATTCTAGATCCATATTTGCTGTAACCGATAGAAGAAACCTGATAGAAACATGCTTCACAACAGGAGCAAACACTTCTTGATAGTCAATACCTTCTTTCTGAGAATAACCCTTGGCTACCAGTCTAGCTTTATATCTCGGTTCTTCTACCCCTGGGATACCCGGCTTCAACCTATAAACCCATTTGCAACCAATCACTTTTCTACCTTTTGGTCTTTTAACCAACCTCCAAGTCTTGTTCTTATCTAGAGAACTCTTCTCTTCAACCATACCTCCATTCCCAAAAACTTTATCCTTGTTTTTAACAGCTTCCTGATAGTCCCTAGGTTCTTCAGAACTTATCTCGACAGCAGCGATTAAGGCGAAACTCGCTAAATCATAATCACCAAGATGTTCAGGTCGCCTTGTTGCTCGTTTAGACCTGTTTCGAGCTAACTCCCAATCTTCTAGAGGTACATCATCAGTTTCCTGATCTCCAACATCTCCACCTGAAGATCCAACTTGCCCATTATCTTCAGTAACAGAAGTTGTCGCATCTGCTTGTCCTCTGTGTCGATCGATACTCGGGATGGCATCGATCGACACCACCTCAGAAGGCTCACGAGACCTTTTTTTTTCGTGTCCGTGTCGATCGATACTAGGGATGGTATCGATCGATACACTCTCAGAAGTCGGGCTCCTCTGAGCAGTTTCTTCCATATAAACTTTATTCCTCAAGTCTTTGAATACAGTATCTTCCACAAAGACCACATTCCTGCTAATCACACATCTTAATTCATCCAGGAGCCATACCTTGTACCATTTGACTCCCTCCGGATAGCTTATGAAAATTCCCTTCATAGCTCTTGGTCTTAACTTCCCTTGATCTACATGAACATAGTCCAATGACCCAAATCTTCTCATGTGTCCATAACCCGTCTTTCTTCCCAGCCAAAGTTCCTCAGGAATACTGCCATCTAAGGCCGATGATGGGCTCCTATTAATTTGGTACACAGCTGTGCTAACCGCCTCAGCCCAGAATTCTTCACCTAAGCCACTTTCATCCAGTATAGAACGCACCTTCTCCATTATTGTTTGGTTTATGCGTTCTGCAACTCCATTTTGCTGTGGAGTATATGCACAAGTCATGTGCCTCTTAATCCCGTGCTGCTTGAAAAACCCGTCGAAGTCTTTGTTCACAAACTCCAACCCATTATCTGTTCTCAGACATTTCACTTTCTTGTTTATTAGATTCTCAACCAGTTTCTTCCATTCACAGAACTTTGTGAAAGCTTCACTCTTAACAGATAAGAAGAACACCCACACCTTTCTAGTGTAATCATCAATGATAGACAAGAAATACTGCTTACCAGAGATACTTGGAGTGACCGATGGAGATCCCCAAAGATCTGAGTGAACATATCTCAACGCTTCTCCTGAATTGTGTTTCCCAATGTTGGAGCTCAATCTCTTGGTCTTCCCCATTACACAACTCTCACAGAAATCCATCTCCCCAATCCTTCTCTTGTCAATGATGCCCCTTTTTACCAAGATCATCATATTCTTCATGCTCATGTGTCCTAACCTTCAATGCCATAAAACCGTCTCGTCTTTGGCTAGTTTCCTGGTAACACATATGTTTGACTGTCCTACCACAGTCTCTCCATCAAGCAAATACAAAGAATCACATAGAGTGCCTTGAAGACCCATCTTCCCGTTCTTATAGAACCTTGTTTTTCCTTTGCCTCCAGCATGATCAAACCCAAGCTTAACCAATGTACTTGTAGATATTAAATTTCTCTTCAGCTTAGGAATATACCTGACATTCGTAAATGTCTTCACCGTGCCACCACATGCTTTTATATTGATGGAACCTATTCCTTTAACCTCCACAGAATAGTCGTCCCCCAGTAGCACTTGTCCAGAGTTGAGCTCCTCAAATGTATCAAACCAATCTCTCCTTGAGGTCATGTGATATGAACAACCCGAATTAATCACCCACCTCTCTAGATGCCAATTTTTCGAGACTGATAACGCATAAACTCCTGCTGATTTTTCGATGACAACCGCTGCCATAACATCTTCATCATCGCCGCATTTCCGCTTCTTTCAAGCATAGCAATCAACCTTCACATGACCTTCCTCCTTGCAGAACCAGCAGGTGACTTTTGTTCCCGATTTCGACTTGCTTCTTTCTCGATTCCCAGTATCTCGTTGATCCCTATTTTGCTGTCTCCCACGAGCCACATACGCTTCACCAGTGCTTTATGAAGTCGATATTCCCTTAGCTTTAAGCTCAGTTTTCTTTGATTTCGCCGCATTCACCACATCTTCAATAGAGATGGACTCTCTACCATACTTCAATGTCTCCTTCATGGAGTCATGTTATGGTGGCAAGGAACTGAGTAGTAGAATTGCCTCCACTTCATCCGCAACTATAACCTTTACACTAGCCAACTCCGAAACAGTCTTCAAGTAGTCATCGACGTTTTGATCGATTGACTTAGACCCATCCATTTTAAATGTATAGAACTTATACAAAAGATGAATCCGACTCGGTAGAGTCTTGGTGTTATATAACATCTCTAGTGCTGCCCAAAGATCACGTGCTGTTTTGCACTCCTCTGTTTTCCTGAGGACAAGATCTCCTAGATGGAGTGTCAAAAGTGTCAAAATATCCATAGCATTCTCTGCTCGCTCCCCTTTCTTGACTTGTTCTGCTTTAAGTCTCTGTTCGAAATCCTCCGCTGATTCATCCTTCTTGATAACCAGCTTATCCGGCTCAGTGGTTGGTGCTATTAGCTCGCCTTTCAATCCCTGAAGATTCATGTGAGCTAACATCCTTCTCTTCCACATAGAGAAATCACCTTGTCCGTCGAAGATGGCTATCTTCACCTTCGGCTTCTTTTCTGAAGACATCTCGATCAAACGAACTTCTTAACACGCTTCTGCTACCGAATCGATCGATACAAGATGGAGTATCG
>PKML01009352.1:55300-66711 GCA_002933935.1 Eutrema yunnanense | reverse complement strand
TTTTAAACCAAACCAAACCGAAACCGAACTCTTAACAAGAATGAAAACCAAATGGGTTTTTAGGTTACACCATAACCAAACCATATGATTTATTTCGGTTTGGTTCGGTTCGGTTTTTTCGGTTACGGTTTTTTTGCCCACCCCTAGTATCATCTAAAAACTCAGTAAAACTCAAATCTTTTTCAAATCCTCGTAAATATTAGATTGAATACACTCATATCTCTTTCTAACGTTTTTAATCTATAAAATATATTTGTATTGGTGGAATATCTTTGTATATCATATAAATATAATCCTAGTTTTATATTTACATCTCTTATTTATATCAAATATATCATATTTTATATAATTTGATGACGGTGAAATATCTTTGTATATCATATAAATATTATCCTAATTTTATTATATTTATATGTTTTAAATATAAACATAGCATTTTTTAACTATTTCTCAAAGAACATTAGTCATGCTAAATTTATACTTTTGTTTATAGTTTCAATTAAAATGGGGAAATATTATTATTATTATTATTTTAAAAGGAAAAATATATAGAAGAAAACAACGGAAAATACATCAATTAAACAGAATTATATAAGATAAAAAAAATCACAACAACAAAAAAAACACGATTGCATTCAATTAAATACATGAATGAATTTGTAAAAATTATACAAAAGATAAATAAATTAACGTGAAAACGCAAACAACACTTTTATTTAGATATATACTACAATTTATGTTCTTCAATTGTATTTTTTTTTAACAAGTGATAGGTGTATATTTAAAGTTTCTCTAAATAGCTAACGAAAACGGAAAAAAGGGAGAGAAAAAGAGAGAGAGAGAGAGAGAAGAGAGGCAATCAAATCAAAAGGTATTAAATTGGGAGAGTCTCTCTCTCTTCTCTCATTCATTCACTCACTCTATGTTGTTGTTACCTCGTGGGTCGAGATCTTTTCGCCAGATTCTCTAGAAATCGCGAACCCCGAAAAATAAGCTCTCAGAAAATATCCGAATCCTTCATAATTTCTTGTGTCCAAATTGAATTGGGACTGCTCTGCGAAACTCAGGAGGAGCCCCGATTCGCTGAGTTTTTTTCTGTGTGAGTGCCACCAGAAATCGTCTTCAAAGTTTTCCATTTTCGTGTTTCCTTTCGTCCCTTTCCGCCCATCTGCTCGATTTCACGTTTTGTGATCCCTCCTCATGAGTGTTGATATGTAACAGTTTGATCGTTTTTTCTTGATGGGTTTTTTTGGGATTCGTTCTTAGCTTTCGCTTGTTTGGTTTCCTGCATTTCGACGATATCCGCTAATTGTTTCATCTACTATCACTAACGTTCTAGAGTGTTGCGTTATCTAGTCAAGCTGACTCATTCCATGGGTTTAACTGTAAATGTGAACTGTTCCCTGAAAACGTTCCGTACAATTCAGTCTTATGATGTGTGTTTGGCTCTGTAAGCTTGGTTTCCATGTTGTGAACATTATTATTATTATTCTGTCTTGTCAATGCAATTTTGCTCTTTTTTGCAGGCAGAAATCTTCTGCAACTGTTCATGACGGGTCAAGACATCAATGGGATCGAGTTTCATCAGAAGAGACATGGTCTGTTGAAGGATCAAGTCCAATTGGTTAAGAGAAGGGGATCGGTTCGGTACGAAATTGTTCCAATTCAAGATCGGTTGTCATTTGAGAAGGGCTTCTTTGCGGTTATCCGTGCGTGCCAATTGCTTTCTCAGAAGAATGATGGGATAATATTGGTTGGTGTCGCTGGTCCTTCTGGTGCCGGAAAGACTGTATTTACTGAGAAGATACTCAACTTTCTGCCAAGTGTTGCTGTCATATCAATGGACAACTATAATGACGCCAGTCGAATTGTTGATGGAAACTTTGATGGTAAAAATTTCATCTTGATATTTTTGTTTCATTAAGGTCTCAGGAGGAACCAAGTCTTATGTATCTATTGAGCTATTGCAATTGTTTTGAAATTTAGATCCACGGTTAACGGATTATGACACATTGCTCAAGAATCTTGAAGATTTGAAGGAAGGAAAGCAGGTTGAGGTTCCTATTTATGATTTTAAGTCCAGCTCTCGTGTTGGATACAGGTAATGGATTGCACGATTTCCATTTTCTGATTAAATCATCATTTTTGTGCTTCATCTAGACAGTCAATCAATTGGTGTCCATTGTCACAAAAGTTGGATATTACATTCAGATCAGCATGGTTAACCACTGTATTCCTTTTGGTTATTCCACAGAAGACCTTGTTTTAACGTCATGTTTTAATTTTCTTAGGACCCTTGATGTCCCAGCTTCTAGGATTGTGATTATTGAAGGAATCTATGCTTTGAGTGAAAAATTGCGACCTTTATTGGATCTTCGTGTGTCTGTTACTGGTGGAGTTCACTTTGACCTTGTTAAACGGGTTCTTCGTGATATACAACGTGCAGGCCAACAGCCAGAGGAGATAATCCATCAGATATCTGAAACAGTTTGTTCTCATTTCTTTTATATCTTGCTTCTTGGCTGTTATTGGTTAAGTAAACTGTTTAAAGTAATAACTTCACTGTTTATGTAGGTGTACCCAATGTACAAAGCTTTCATAGAGCCAGATCTCCAGACTGCTCAAATTAAAATCATTAATAAATTTAACCCCTTCACTGGTTTTCAGAGTCCAACATACATCTTGAAGGTTTGAAAAATGACCGGATTTGTCTGTCCATGTTATAATAAGAAATGCTCTGTAATCTCAGTATTCAATTTCAGGTATCTACTGACTGCGTTTGGTAAACTGAAGTTTTTTTTTGATGTTGATTTGTTGTAGTCAAGAAAGGATGTATCCGTTGATCAGATCAAGGCGGTCCTTTCTGAAGGACATACAGAGACTAAGGAGGAGACCTATGATATATATCTTCTTCCTCCTGGTGAAGATCCAGAGTCGTGCCAATCATATTTGAGGATGCGAAATAAAGATGGAAAGTATAGCCTCATGTTTGAGGTTTGGCCCTTCAGAGTTTTCTTCCATGTTTTCATCAATATGACTTTTCAAATCTGAAAAGCTGACAACCTTCTGATTCTGGAATGTTAAGATTGTTTAACATGATGTGGTGAATACTTATGGTTCTGATGTTGATATCCAGGAATGGGTTACGGATAGTCCTTTTGTCATATCCCCAAGGATTACTTTTGAAGTGAGTGTTCGCTTACTTGGTGGGCTTATGGCATTGGGATACACAATAGCAACCATACTTAAAAGGAACAGCCATGTATTTGCTACCGATAAGGTGGTTGTGAAAATCGATTGGCTTGAGCAACTGAATCGTCACTACATGCAGGTTTGTCTATCTAAACTCACTCACCACAATTTGCTTGAAAATTGGTAGCATCTTGGCATAATAACTGTAGAAGAAATTTATATATTTCTGCCATATGGATTTATGATGGCATTCTAGTTCCCAATGAGTATAAAATTTGTTTATCCAGAAAACAATATGACTATAGAATTCTAAATCTGTAATAATCAGGTGCAAGGTAAAGATCGGCAAATTGTACAGAGTACTGCAGAGCAGCTAGGATTGGAAGGATCGTTCATTCCACGCACCTATATTGAACAGATCCAACTGGAAAAACTGATAAATGAAGTAATGGTATGATTTTCTGTTCAGGCTTATGGTTTTTGTTTTTATTACATCTCATTTGGGTTCCTGATAAAAAAGTCCCATTACAGGCCCTACCAGATGATTTGAAGAACAAGCTTAGCTTAGATGAGGATTTGGTGTCTAGTTCAAGCCCAAAGGAAGCACTCTTACGAGCGTCTGCAGATAGAGTAGCCATGAGAAACAAGAACCTCAAAAGGTACACTTCTTTTGAGGAGTGTATGAGAAAGCTTTGTTAATTCCAATTTCATGTGTCCTTAAGTAGTTATGCCATTTGTGATACACAGAGGCATGTCACATTCGTATTCAACCCAAAGAGATAATAATTTGTCCAAGCTTGCTGGTTATTCTTCAAGCGATAGGAGGTACGAAGAAAGAAATCATGACTCACCAGCAAACGAGGTTCAAATTTGTTCTCTTTCATTACTTCTTGGCAACTTTAAAGCCATCGTTTTAACTTAACAGTGCACTTCTTCTGGTTTATCTATTTTTAGGGGTTTATGACTCAGCTTTCAGAACAAATATCATCTCTCAATGAGAGAATGGATGAGTTCACAAGCCGGATCGAAGAGCTAAATTCAAAGTTGAGCTGCAGCAAAAACTCTCCAACACAGCAGAGCATGACACTCCAAGCTGAAGTCTGCAATGGGTCAGCTCCTACTTCGTATTTCATTTCTGGTCTGGACAATGGCTGTTTGACAAATTCCATAATGCCCCATTCATCATCATCCTCCCAATTAGCCAAGGATTCGCCATTAATGGAAGAGGTAAGTAACCTCACATTTTTCTCGTTTATGAATTTGGATTTTTATTACCTTGCTTTGAAACGGTGAGTTGTTGTTTCTGGTGCAACCAGATATCGACCATTTCACGTGGACAGCGTCAAGTGATGCATCAGTTGGATAATTTGTGCAATCTGATGAGAGAAAGCTCAGCAGAAAGGACACGCCTAGCAAGAGCAGGGAGCAGCAATAGCAGCAGCAGAGGCAGATCAAGCAAAAGCTTCTTCTTGTCCAATGCGGAATCTAAGAGCATCCCTCTCGTGTTAACCTTGGCTTTTTGCAGCATAGGCATTGTAGTGATCAAGAGCTACATTAACAAGCGGCAATAACATCTCTAACTACTATGGCTCTTCTTTTTCTTTTTTTTTGGTATTTTTCTCACCGGAGGCATTTTGTGAGCTTCCATGGTTTCTCTACATGGACGATGACACCAATTCTCTTCCCCTAAATTAGTCGTTCGGAGAGACATTCTCGATTAATTTTATTCAATAAAAGTTCAGTACTTTTTTTAAGCTTAGCAGTCATTTTGCACTGTTTTTTTGTTCTTAAATAATCAAAGACAAGACATGGCTGCAGACTCAACACACAGACAAAGTTAAATACCAAATACAAAAAGCAACTTTATTGGCATAATATGACTCGTTCAAAGGAAAAAAGCAAAGGTTGTTAAAACGAGACATGTACTTAAGGTAGTAACTTCAGAACTCAGAAGCTTGAAGGAGCTTGGACCACTTTAATCGTATTTATGCGCTCTTAGGCTTTGAATGGGCCAACGGAACAAAAGTGGTTCCACCGTAAAGCGAACCGTATGGGGTTAAAATTTAATTGTCAATTTTCGTCATTTAAAAAATAATAAACAATATACAAACCAAGAACCACCAGAGGAACTTTTTCTAAATCATCAGTCTTCAAAGTGAAAATTGCAATGACAAAACAAATAAACAATATACAACCCATTAATATTGAACAATATTATGCAACCACTTGATCTTACATTGGAATGTTGAATGTTGTTTGTTTCATCATTGAAGGTGTTGAGTTGAGTCCATGTACCTAGTTTAACCATTATATATGCATATAGAAACCGATGTTTTGGATTCTCCAACGGAGCTGCAAAAATATAGGTAAGAGACTCTGATTAGCACTGCTCGATTCCCATCATATAGCTTTGTCTAACCAAGCTGGTAATCTCAATGAAGATTTCATTCCAAGTCTTGTGAGGAAGACCGAGTATAGGAGATGCAGCAACAGCACAAAGAATCCACTGTTTAGCAATAGCTGTTGAAGAATCAAAGGAAAGCATTTTCTCAGCTTCTTTTATTTCCCGCCTTACATAGAGAGAAGGGTGATAAAGAGATTGCGTACCACTGTCCCGAATATCATATAAATGAGGCTCATTGAAGGCATTGTGTTCAGGCCCATGGCAGTGAAAACATAAGAGAGAGAGGCGTGGATGTTGATTGTGATCTGCAACAACAATGCAGTAACAGTTTTTATTTCTGAAAGAGTTACTATGGGTGAGAAGAGTTAAAGAGGTTTTTGAGGGAAAGAGGCTTACCACAGCGAGAATATTTTCTCTTATTAAGAAGGATGATGTCAGAACATAGCCTATGAGACCCAATGCTCGAACCTGCGTAGGAAAACATGACAACACAAGTAAACAAGGAGTGATAAGGAAATGTTCACTGTTCTGTGTGTAATCTCAGGAAGCAGACATTTCACCATTGTGCACAAGAAAATCGAGAGACGCCAGCTTGCCCCCATCCTGAGAACAGAAGAGCATTGCGAAAAATAAATAGTTGAGATAGTGTTAAGCTGGAGTAATCTACTTCCAAAACTTCAGTCATTCTTCAAGTAGTAAATTGTAAGATGTATATATTAGTTAGTGTGGAGCATTTCAAAGTTTTTTGTTGTGGTCGAGAACTAGAAACTGTGCAAGATAGAGACGAGTGTATGAATTCACATACCTCCACAATGATCCCATCGCAAGCCCCACAAGACCATGAGTAAGCTACAAGAGAAACCCCCAGGCGTTAAGCAATGGTCATGCAATCTTCGTGAAAGGGGAATAATAAGGAAATAAGAATAAGTAGCAGGTTGAAGCATCATAAGATGAAACTCTGCTTGGCAAACTAGTAAAGAGGAGGCTTACAAAATAAGTTAATGCTTTGACCGGACCTGATAATATGAACAACAGCATGACAGTAGCAACCTGAGAGACAAACAAACACCACAAAGACTTGAAGCACATGTCCAACAAAAGAGAACAAAAAAAAACTTGGAATTCTTGAAATTGTATTCATTTTGAAAGAAGAGTGTTCTTTACAAACCATTGTCTTCCTGCCACCTGCAATATTCCATCGTATCGAAGATATCACAATTGGCAGTGAGAAGAAACACCCGAAGTAGTTCTGCGTTCAAAGTGTAACTCAGACTCGACATAGAAGGAATAACTAGTTATTTCTATGAAACATGATGTATCACACTAACGATCAATCACATAAAGAACGATGCTTCACACACATACTTTGTTTCCAAAGTTAACATAAAACTTCCCTCTATTTTGTAGAATGCAATACATAACCTCAACACTCGATCTCCTTACGAGAATCATAGAGGCTAGAGAACATATGAACTAAGAACATCTATTGAGTTTCTAGGCGAATGGCTACAGCTACAAAGCTCAGTGAGGCTTGTCTTCGTCAGCTGAATAAAATTTGAAATGGGGGGAAAACCTCAATGGCGAGAGAATTGCTGAGAAAGTAAACGAGGCCGGTGACAGCAGCGAACATGGCGCACTCCACCAATCTCAGCGTTTTCTGGTAAACGACTTCATCTCCCTCCGCCGCTTCTTCCTTATTGACATCCTCTTGATTATTTGAAAACGAAGCTCTGGTGCTGGAGACACTCGAGAGTGCGAAGCAGCTTCGGTTGGAGGTAGAAACGAGAGAGATTCTGGGTCTTTGTGGAGAGAGTGACAACAGAGAAGAAGAAGAAGAAGCAAAGGGCTGTGTAGGGACAAAACGGTGAAATTGAGTAATGGTGGACTGGTGATGAATCGTTTTGAGGAGATTCATGGAGGCGAAGAAGAAATCCGCCGAGATATCTCTTCCCACGGCGCTCGCGTGCGAGCTTTCTTCTCCGTCTATATATATCTGGATTCTTGAGATGTTCGATAGAAATTCTTTGGTTGAATCATACCAATTTAAACCGACCGGTTTGGTAAATCATTTCGATTTTGGCTTTTTGCTTCTTCCTTCCTCTCTATAAAGGGCTCCGACATCAAAATCTAGAAGAGGTGTGACTCCGTCCTGCTTTTCCTCCAGCATCCTATAGCACAGAGCGAGCGAGCGGGAAATTGAAAGTTGAGGGAAGCAAGAGAATTTTAAAACTCTCAGTTCTTGATCCCATCTGGGATTTTTCTCTTGCTCACTCGATTCCTCTCTAAAGTTCATATAGAATCGAAACATGGTGGTCGACCAAGATCAGCAATGGCTGCTCAGCTGCTTGACTGCAAGTCTTGACCCTAACCAGAACGTTCGTTCCTTCGCTGAGGCTTCACTCACTCAGGCCTCTCTTCAACCAGGTCCGTGGCTTAATCGTTTGGGTTGCTCCTTTGTGTTTTTTTTTTTTGATTCTGCAAAACTAGATTTCGGCTAGTTAGAATTTTTCAATTGAAACCACAAGTCCCCTCTGTTAAGCTTTTGAAATGAATGTTTGGGGGTATGCCCAGACTGTTGAAAGCATTTGATTGAGAACGATGAACAAGTGAGCATATCCTCGTCTTGTTTCTGGTAGCCATACTTTCTAGATTTTTGTTCTTGTAGGGTTTGGCAGCGCATTGTGCAGGGTTGCTGCTAACAAAGACCTCTCATTGGGATTGCGCCAAATATCCTTTTTTCGTAGCATAGATTTGTTTTTCCCCTAAACAATCCAGCAGTCTATCTGGAATTCCTTTTTTTTGTTCTTAACCTACTGTTACCTAGCTGCCGTCCTGTTAAAGCAGTTCATTAAGAAACACTGGCGAGAGAACGAGGAGGCTTTTGAATATCCTGTTGTCACAAGTGAGGAAAAGGTACTCTCACTATCTATCCTGTTTTATTGTTTGGGTTTCCTGCTGCGATGGTTTGCATATGTTTATGAAATACTTTTGGTTATGTTATTAGGCTCTTATTCGAGGACTACTTTTGGGCTCACTTGATGACTCTCATAGAAAAATCTGTACGGCCATTAGTATGGACATATCGTCAATTGCCACATATGATTGGCCAGAAGAGTGGCCTGAGTTATTACCCTTTCTCTTGAAGTTGGTTAGCGATCAAAACAACAGTAATGGAGGTATATTTGCATTCAGTTTTGTTGCCTCTAGAGATATCCCTTCTTACCTCTCATTTCCGTACTCTTTCATGAGAATAGTCAAGCGGTTTCCTTAGGCTGAATTTATCGCCAAATTCAACAGTTCATGGAGCTTTGAGGTGTTTGGCTCTTCTCTCTGGTGACTTGGATGACAAAGAGGTGCCTACGCTGGTACCTGTGTTGTTTCCTTGCTTGCATGCAGTCGTATCCTCTCCTCAGGTTTGTATCCTAATATTGATACGATCAGACTTGTGTTGAATCACGTTTTTTGGCATGTTAAATTTCGTAAATGAAATATTTAGTGATGAAGGCTCTTATGAAACTCACTCCTTTGTATTATTTTTCATTTGTATATGTAGAGCTATGACAAGTATATGCGAGGAAAAGCCCTTTCAATTCTTTATTCATGTATATCTGTTCTTGGAGCAATGAGTGGTGTGTACAAGGTACTTTCTTTTTAATAATTCTCATTCTATACATAAATTTTAAATGTGTTTTGCTTCAGCTACTTCTGTTATCAGTTGACATATATAAATTGTTTATATTCAGACAGAAACTACTACTTTGGTGACTCCTGTACTTAAGATTTGGATGAATCAGTTTTCACTTATATTGGAACATCCTGTGCAACGTGAGGATCCTGATGATTGGAGTTTAAGAATGGAGGTTCGTCTCATCTTGTGATTGTTGTACTTTTGTTTTTGTTCTCATCAAATGGCTGGAATTGTATAACAGGCCCCTGTCTTTGTGTTGATTTTGTCTGCTCTCATTAGGTCTTGAAGTGCTTGAATCAGTTTGTACAGAATTTCCCATTTCTCATTGAAAGTGAATTGATGGGTATGTTCTCATTTTACCCATGTCTCTTGTTTATTCATACATATGCATCTGAAGCGTCGTTATTGAAACATAATATTCTTGCAGCCATTATGAGGCCATTGTGGCACACATTTGAGTCATCTCTACAAGTGTATCTTCGATCGGCAATTCAAGGTGCTGAAGATTCATATGATGGAAGATATGATTCAGATGGTGAAGAAAAGAGTCTTGACACTTTTATCATCCAGGTAACTTGCCATTTTCACTGATCAAGGTTTGTTTTTCTTCAAGGTCTCAATTTCTAAGTTAATCTTTTGGTTAGAGCTGGGGCGTTTTGCTCATAGATTGTTGTATTTTAATGAGTTTGCGGTCTAACTGACACTCGTTTTTGCATATGAGTATCCTTTGTGCAGCTATTTGAGTTTCTGACAACCATCGTTAGCAGTAGAAGACTTGCAAAGGTTTGGCTGAAACCTTTTCAGTGTTTTCCTTCATTTTCGTCGTATTTTGCTTTGGTTTCTTACCCAAATATTTTTATATCAGGTCATTGCCAGTAATGTCAGAGAATTGGTATATCAAACCGTCGCTTTCCTGCAGGTTACAGAACAACAGGTAAGGATGAATCATGCATCTTCTGCCTACTCAAACATGATAGGATATAGTGGTTATATTTGGTTTTTTGAATCTCTGATGATAACATGAATCTATCTCGGGGAAGCTTTACGAAGCTAGACAGCCTATATATGTATGACTGAGTAATTGTGTTGTTGTGCGGTAGCCTCTTCTCCTTTGCTTAATGTATTTATCTCTTGCTATCTCTACGAATAAAAGACAACCAGAAGGCTTATCCCTTTTACCTTAGCTCTAGAACTTTTGTAACTTTTTGTGTATATCCCTTATTTCCTTAGGAGCAATATCTGTTTCCAATGCATATGTTTGTTTCATAGTTTACTGTATCTCACTTAACCAAGTCTCAAACTGGTGGAACCTTTTTAGTCTGTTCTGTTGTTAGTATCTGTATCACGGACTGTTGGGGCAGTACAACTTTTGCTGTGCCTATATATTGTTTGCCATGTGGTGATTTCATCTTGTGGTTTAAATACCGCAAATTAGCTGCTAAAATCGTAAAAAGGCTTTATTAAAAGAATCTTGAGCTAGCTCAGATACATGATGTAATATGATGTTGTTTAGCTAGTTGTGTCATCCCTTTCCATTATATTGGTCTCACAAAATTGTACTTGTTATTTGTGCTAGCTCCCTATTTGTTTGCTGGCAATAGTTTAATTAGTTTGCGGTTTATATGTCTGACATTGCAGAAAAGACATGTCTTTATTCTTTAACTCACATGTAGCTTCTCTCCAGGTTCATATGTGGTCCATGGATGTAAACCAGTTTGTAGCCGATGAAGATGAAGGTAGCTACAGTTGTCGTATATCAGGTAAGCTGTATCTCACTCTTCTTAAGTCAAATTCATATGCTTATGTATAGTCAGAGACAAGATTTGGAGGTCATATGCATATCTGTATATGCAAAATTATGAATTTGTAACTATACAATTACCTGCTTCACCACAGGAATACTTTTGTTGGAGGAAGTTGTCAATACTTTTGGTAGGGAAGGGATCAATGCCGTTGTAGATGCTGCTGGAAAACGATTCCAAGAGTCTCAAGCTGAAAAGACAGCTGGTTCTCCGACCTGGTGGAGGGTAAGTGCACTTAATTTCTCTTTATTCTTGTATTTCTGGAAAGGTTTGACAAGCCATTATTTCTCTGATGTTTAGACACTGTCACCAATTCTGTGAATAT
>PKML01009352.1:0-43537 GCA_002933935.1 Eutrema yunnanense | reverse complement strand
AAAAAAAAAAAATTCTCGTGCGGACGCACGGGGTAAAATCTAGTGCACCATTAAATGACTCTAATTTTTGTGGTTAGTCTACGAACTTTTTAAAAAAAAAAAATTTCGACGGTTGTTTTAATATATATATATATATATATATTCAAATAAAATATAATAAATTATAGTGAAAAATATAGCAAGATTTTGAATAGATTTTTTTGAATATATATGAATTGATTATTATTTTAAAATATATAATATTAAAAATAATTAAGAAATTAAATAATAAACAACCTCTTCAATTCAAAATATATACTTTCAATATTCTAATCAATAATTTTAAAAGATTATTATTATATTATTTCCTATTTCAATTATTTTTTGTTATTTATAATGACATTATGTAATAACTCACAAACTAAAATTTATTTTTAAAAATGTTTCTTAAATAATATTATAGAGATTTTGAATAAAAATTTAATTTTAAATGTGTTAAAATAACATTTTTTTGTGAAATATAAGGACTATATATATTTTGGATTCATCATCCCACTTTTAATGGTGAGAAAAAAGGGAGAGAGAGACAAGTTACTTACTTAGTATGGCCATTAGCTAGGCTTTAATGGCTAACTTGAGAGTTGGGTTTTGACTAGCAGAGGAATTTTCTCCTTTGTGAATTGTGGTGTTGATGGAAACGGTCTTTCACAGATCTGAAGCTGTTTTTGCATTTGTCATCAAAATCAGGTAATCTCGGTTATCTGGAATTCGGATTTGGGAAGCATACTCGGTGATCTGGGTTCTCTGCTCTGTGTCGGACTAGGGTTTCAGTCTAAAGAATAGCAGCAGTGTTGGTGAAGTTTGACGTTACTGTCACCATCATCAACTCACTCTCTGGGGATTTCGGTGAAATATGTTAGAATTTGGTCTTTTGATTTAGATGGCAACACCGGTACAGCCTCCTACGGTGGAGGTGTCACCGTCTCAACCATCGGAGCCTTCGCCTCCCGGTCATAATCCCACTTCTCCTACCACACAACCCATTGATGGCAACTCACCGGAGATCCCAAACCCTCCATCTCAATCTTCTTCTCCTCCTCCGGCGACTCCATTATCATCACCACCACCACAACCTTCTCCCTCACCACCTCCACCAATCGGAGCTCCTCCTCCTAATCCTACATCACCCGACCTGCCAACAAACCCACCACCACCTGTGAGCTCTCCCCCTCCACCTCCAAAACTTGATCCACCAGCCATTTCACCACCGTCAAGACCATCAGTTCAGCCACCGGAAAGCTCTCCTCCACCACCTAAATTAGACCCACCAAAATATCCACCTCCACCACCTACATCAGACCCACCATTACATTCACCTCCACCTCCGCCATCATTTCCTCCTCCACGTCCTTTCCCTTCCCCACCAGCCTCAGAACCTCCTGCTCGTTCACCACCTCCTCCACGAGATACAGAACCTCTTGCTCCTTCACCTCCTTCTCCACGAGTTTCAGAAAGTCCTCCTCCTCCTTCGGATTCTAAACGTCATGCTCACTCACCTCCTCCTCCTCCTCCACGGGATTCAAAACATACTGAGCAATCTCCTCCTCCTCCACCAGAGGAAATTCCCCCACCTCCCAAGCCAAATCCAGCTCCCTTACCTTCTAATTCTTCTTTATCGCCCTCACCACCCTTAGTTGCATCACCGCCTTCTCCTCCTCAAAAATCTGTACCAGGCTCAGATAATCCATCTCAAAACAACGCTCGACCTACTGTGAAAGAGAGTTCCAGCCATTCGGGTATTGGTACAGCGGCTGTCGTGGGTGTAAGTATTGGGGTGGTTCTTGTGCTGCTTAGTCTTATTGGAGTTGTTGTCTGGTGCTTGAAGAGACGAAAAAAGAGGCTTTCTGCCATTCGAGGTGGCTTTGTTATGCCATCTCCTTCGGATTTCTCCCCAAGATCAGGTATATTTTACACCTAACCGTAATCTCTTCAGTTTCATTAGGAATGATTCTTACATTTGGTTAAGCAAGCATGGTAGAAAGAAGTCTCCTTGTATGTATTGATGGTTCAAATCTTACACTAGGGAATTTGACTTTTAAATATGAGTTTATGGTTATTCAGAGATTAAGATACGTTGTATTAGACTTCACTATTATTGATATTACTATGCATACTTGTTTATCAGTATTTCTGGATTTTCATCTCCATATCTCTGTTGTCCAGATTCAGCGCTTTTGAAGACACACTCGTCTGCGCCTCTAGTGGGAAATCGCTCTAGCAACCGAACATTTTTGTCACAATCAGAACCTGGTGGCTTTGGTCAATCGAAGGAACTGTTCTCATACGAAGAACTTGTCAAAGCAACAAATGGATTCTCGGATGAAAATCTATTGGGTGAAGGCGGGTTTGGTCGTGTATATAAAGGGGCTTTACCAGATGGAAGAGTGGTCGCTGTGAAACAGTTAAAAATAGGTGGAGGACAAGGTGACCGAGAGTTCAAAGCCGAGGTTGAGACCATAAGCAGAGTACATCACCGCCATTTGCTTTCTCTGGTTGGATACTGCATTTCCGAGAACCGGAGATTGCTCATTTATGATTATGTCCCTAACAACAACCTTTACTTCCACCTTCAGGGTAAGCGAGATTTTAAGACACATTCATAAAGATAAACCATTGTTACTTATACTATATTTATATGCTTCCTGTGGTATTTAGCTGCAGGGACTCCGGGTCTGGACTGGGCAACACGTGTCAAAATCGCTGCTGGTGCGGCTCGTGGACTAGCTTATCTCCATGAAGATTGTAGGTTGCTGCGACTCTTCAAAAATATATCGGAAAAAGTTCCCGTATCAAATATGCTCTGATGTTATTGTTATGGTTCTTAAGGGCATTATTTGAATGATCTTGATGGTAAAATTTGACAGGTCATCCTCGTATCATACACAGGGACATCAAATCATCCAACATTCTTTTAGAGAATAACTTTCACGCTCTGGTATACATTCATCTGCTCTTCTGAATTTGCAAGGCTGCTGCTAATTAAGATTATGAGTTCTAATTGTATATAATCTCTGAATCTGTAGGTTTCTGACTTTGGCCTTGCAAAGCTAGCTCTCGATTGTAACACACATATTACAACTCGGGTTATGGGAACATTCGGGTAGGTGCTGGTTAAGTCCCAAAGAACATTGCTCAGGAGCAGAAATTCTTTCTGTATATGTTGCAATTCCTGCATCTAATAAACTATTGGTACATTATTTCAGCTACATGGCTCCTGAATATGCATCAAGTGGGAAATTAACCGAAAAATCAGATGTGTTCTCCTTCGGGGTTGTTCTACTTGAGTTAGTCACTGGACGTAAGCCCGTGGATACATCACAACCTCTGGGAGATGAGAGCCTTGTTGAATGGGTATGGCATACATAAGCATTCAAACTTTTGAGAATCGAACTCTTTCTTCTTCAATTCAATGTTTGCGTTCAATGTTTTCAGGCACGTCCTTTGCTTAGTCATGCCATAGAAACCGAAGAGTTTAAAGCTTTAGCAGATCCCAAGCTGGGAGGAAACTATGTTGGCGCTGAAATGTTTAGAATGATTGAAGCAGCGGCAGCCTGTATTCGCCATTCAGCTTCAAAGAGACCTCGAATGAGTCAGGTACAGACATTTTCTTCAAGAACCCGACTTCATTTCTTCTTTCCAGATCGAATTTAACGTAACAAGGTGTTAATTGAAAACTTTGACAGATTGTGAGAGCTTTCGACAGTCTAGCTGAGGAAGACCTCACCAACGGGATGAGACTAGGCGAAAGCGAGATCATCAACTCAGCTGAGCAGTCTGCAGAAATCAGATTGTTTAGAAGAATGGCTTTTGGCAGCCAAAATTACAGTACAGATTCTTTCACTCGTAACATTTACAATAGCAGAGACGAAAACGTGTAGATATCAGTAACAAAACTCATCAGAGAGTGGGTTTTCCGGGAAAGAGATCTCAAAGCAGAACCTTTCTTGATTACTCGGAAATGTTTCGAACTTCAAATTTAGGTCCTATGTTTCATCTTTCTCGAAAGTAGTGAAGAAACAGGGAGTTTGGAGGATCATGCATCACAGAGATTATGCATTAGTGATTTTGCGGCCGCAAAACAGATCCCAAAGCAGAGCCGTTTTCGCTTACAGAAAAAAGTTTCCAACCTTAAATTCAGGTCGTCTGGCTCGTCTTGTCCTAATATGTGGGAAGAACAAAAAGATGAGAATAGGATACCGAGTAAGATATTATGTCGGGCGTAAAAGAAGTTTAATTTTTGGTAGATGAAGTCACCTCTGCATCTATTTTGCTTCTGTGATGTAACTGCTTGTTATCATGTCCTCTCAATGTTATGCTAATAACAAATCAACAAGCTTCTTTATGTCATCACCAAACTTTTCATTAGCGTGTGTCACATGGTCAATCTCGACTAGATTTGCCAAATATAAAGATGGAGAAAAGACTGATTTACCCTTTTACGAACCACCTTCATGTTGGGGAATAGTATCAGAGGGAACAAGGATTTAAGCAGCTACAGTTCTTTTGACGTCCAAGATTCCTAAAAATGCCGGTAAATATGTCTCAACCCATGTGATACACATCATTCTATATAACATTATCTCTGTAACCTTGCAGTTTTTGTGCATATCAGAGCAATGGAAGAAGAGTGTGGTGCATTTGCAGCAGACTGTGTTGTCCTGTCATGCTGCTGCCAATGCCTTGTGTTACAAGTCAGTGTCGTCGCCTTCTTCAAGGTCCCTCGTAAACTTGCCCAGAAGATGAAGAAGTTTGTGAAGAGAAGATGTGGGAAAACCTTGCAACCAACAATGGAGGAGGATGTCCAAGAGGAGCATTGGTATGGGAATGGGTTTGCCTTTGATGAAGGCTCATCAAGATTTAATTGCATTGAAGATATTGAGGGAATGTTGCAGGAATTGTCAATGAACAAAGAGTTTGTGTTCGGAAGCTTCTGGCGCCACCAAGATTCCTCTGACATTATCCATCTCAAATAACGCGACAAAACAGAGATTAATAGTACTCATCTTCTTTGCTCATCGCATTCGTGTTGTGTAATTATTTCAAGAATCCAAAAAAAAACAGAAGCGTAAAGAAGACAGATTCAAGTCTCTTTCTCCGAAGAAGAGACTAAGATAAGGATGTAATATTGTAAATCTTTCTTTGCTCTTACCTTTAACTCATGTACAATCTTCCACTGTTTTCTAGTATAATCAGATGGCTCTGCAAAACTCTTGTTATATTTTTCTACCGGTCAAGGCCGCAAATAATCAGAATTTACACCTTTATGCTAACACGAACCAGTTAAAAAGACCCTGTTCTCTATAAAGTCTTGTAATGATCAACCACTTTTTCCTCCAGTCTGAAGTTTATTCGGTTGTATTTACATCCTGCGAAGTCACTAAAACCCAAATAAACTGAGGAAATCATGTCACTTGTCAAGGTTCTCGCTGATGAGATCTCATGATCGATCTCTTTATGGCCTCTATTCGAGCTGTGAAACCAACTAATGCAGGCCTTACTGATGTCTGTCTCACCATTTCTAACTCCCCAGCGTCATTGCACTGATCCTCGTATCTAAGCAGCTTTATGGTCCCATGGGACATTGGAAAAAACTGCATCTGAATAGCAGAGAAGATGAAGTAAGGCATCATTGTAGATAGCACCACAAAGAGAGTGGTGATCCAGTAAGAAGGCGCAGGCGCAAGAGCTTCAAGAAAGACCATATAGGCATCTGTAGATACACTTGTTGGAAGGGATCCGTACACCATCAGGAAAAGGTACCATATAACCACGGATCCCCAAACGACGAGGTGTTGGATCACTGTGAAGTAACTGATCGTCAATACCATCTGCAAACTCACAACCCATACCACACATGTGTACATTGTTCCTCCTAGAATATCTCTCCCTGCGGTTTTCCCTTGGTGGTTAAAAGCTTGAGATTCAAGAGAGGTTTTGCAGAGGAAGAAAATGATTATTGCGCTGCAGAAGCCATGGAACATCCAGCTGAATATCCGGCGCCAGCTAAAGAGAAGATTTTGTACACCTTCTTGGTACAATATGGGGAACTGTGAAAGCAAAAGAAAGCAAAATTTTGGGTTAAGAAACTCACTAAATCGGTGAAAAGTTTAAGCAGCTGTTTTGATGTGAATGATTATATACCTTGAGACAATACCGTGCAGATACATCCTGGTCGAAGATGCCCAAACAAATTACAGGAAGAGACGAGAAGAGGACGCTATAGAGAGATAGATACCAGTCATTGTAAGCAGGAGTCGCTGAGAATGATGTGTATGCCTCATATAAGAAGAGAGTGAAACCAAATGTGATGTTCTTGTAGAAGAAGTAGCAAATCTGCATGTAAGAAGAACACACAAATATTGAGAAACTAGTCATCAGCTCAAAGGATACTGAGACGAAAGGTCAGTGTCAATCAAATGTCACGGATTATATACTGAATACCATTTTTGAGATTCGCCTGTAACACCAGTGTCCATGGACGAGTAACAAGCGCTCCAGATATCTGAACTGAGCGATGGCAATGTCGCTGGACATTACAGCCTGGAAAATTATTAGAATATGTCAAGGAAATTTTTTTACCAACAAAAGCTGGAAATGGTTGCTTTGTAATTCTTTGTAGAACCTGCATTCCTTCCACACCACTAATCCCAACTCCTATATCTGCTTCCTGTAGCATTCCAACATCATTTGCGCCATCACCAATCGCCAGTGTCGTCTGACCGCTTCCAGTTTTGACTACTCTTGTCACCTGTGCAATAAGATTCTTGAGAAAACGGCTAGGCAGCCGCTAAGTATCTGACGGTTTAGTGGAAGATATAGCAATAACTGACCAGTGCTTTCTGTTTTGGTGACGAACGACAGCAAATCACTGAGGCGCAACCAATGGCCAGCTCAAGAAAGATGTATTTCATATCATCCTCCAATGCATAAGCAAGTGATTTCCCATCAATGATTAAAGCAAAAGCCTCAGAGTTTCCACCAGATGCTTTTAGCTGAGCCTTTCCATTAGTTATCTGACGCAATACATTTTCCTTCAAAGCCTGCAAGAAAATAGCCACATAGATTCTTTCAGCTACGTATTCGCTAGTTATATTATTCCCTCTCCATCAAATTAGTGTCCCAATAAGATTCTTTACCTCTGCAATGACATCTTTTTCTCCGGATTTTTCCAACTGATGGATTTCAGGGGTCTCCAAGTTGATTATGATCTGCTTCATGTCTCGTCTGAGCAAACTACAAGCGAAGCTGTCAAAGATTTACAGACAGGTGCAGAGAGTGAGTAAGAACGTATGCAGCTCGAAAGTAATTATATTCAGGTTGTACGCAGAAATCAATACCCAATATTGATAGCAGTCTCCATCTTGTCTCCAGTCAAAACCCAAATCTTTATTCCTGCTTGAGCAAGCTTATCAATGCAATCAGGGACCTGGAAGAAAGGCAAAAGGGAGAGAATTTACTTTCCTTGTTCGACTCGGGAAGTTCACCAATCTATCATTCGGTTGTTTACAAATAGCAGCTTACCCCATTTTGGAGTTTATCCTCAACAGCAGTAGCTCCAAGCAGAACCAAATCTTTCTCAATCTTTTCCGTGACTTCATCTATCAGTGCTTCTCGATCAGCACTAACCGAATTCTTGGCTTCACTGATTCTCTCAGTGAACACCTCGTATTCTTTCTCGTCGAGTTCACGATAGGCAAGTATCAAAGTTCTCAATCCAGCATCAGCATACTCGTTCACATGGTCCCGGGTATCCTCTTCATACTTTCTACCGTTTCCGGAAAGTCTTTCAAACATGACACTACGTGATAAAAGAAGTTTAAAATCAAGTACGGAAAGAGATTTAAATCTGAGTTTCTAGAGTCGAGATCGCATACCTGTCTGCCCCTTTACAAAGTAAAAGGAGTTTGCCATCTTGATCCCGCACTATTACTGACATCCTTTTCCTTGAGCTACTGAATTCAAGAACGTTCAGGACTTTATAAAGCCTGCAAAGGGAACCCATTCACTAAAGTAAGAAACAGAAAGAAGCTTTTGTGGCATACACTGATACAATAAAGAAGAGAAGATGGAGAAACCTTTCAACTTGTCCGCCAGTCTCCGGGTCTAGCTCTCTTACGGATATTGTAGTTTGAGTCCGAATAAAAAATTCAAACCCCAGCTCCCTTGCTGCAATAACAAATGCTGCCTCGTCCGGTGATTCAGCCTCATAGGAGATCTTTCCTGTATCTTCCTGCACCTCAGGTATAACTGTATGACATACTGCCAATAAACGAAAGAACTTCTGAATGACCTCAGCATGCATTTCCGTGACCCAGTTTCCATTCATTATCCTTTCATCTCTAAAGTTGAATCCTTTCACTTCCGGTTCTGCAGCAACAGCATACTCGGTACTACTTCCATTGCTCTGATTCACCAAAGGAGAACCTTTTCTCCTACCCACAGCCATCTCCACCTCTGTAACACCACGGCCATAGGCTGTCCCCGCAATAGAACACTTAATGAATTCCATGGAGTTACACGTCAATGTCCCCGTCTTGTCGGAAAGAATTGTACCCACTTGTCCAAGTTCTTCATTCAGATTAGAAGTTCGTGCGTGTGCTGGTTTGTCAGCTTCCTCGTAATACATATGGATATCCTGATTGATGAAGATGCTCTGAAGAACTTTAACAATCTCTATTGACACATACAAGGATATAGGAATGAAGTAACTGTTTAGCATTAGCGCCGACAGAAAGTGATAGATTGCAGCCATAGGCGCCCTTTTTGGGTCAAAGAAGATTGTGGAATCATCCGGTTTCAAATACCATCTTTTCATGATGCCATTCTGGAAATCTTCTCTTGTTGAAATTCCAAACAAAACCGAACCAAAAAACGCCAATGAAACTACCATAAGGAACATCAGGTATATAACCTTATCCATCTTCCTCTCGATCATGCTTCTCTTTGACGGAGGTTCTCTTGAATTCTGGACAACCTTTGTGTCAGGACCCGTGAAGATAACAACCCCATAGATATAGTCTGTGTTCCTGAGTTTTGAGCCCCTTAGAAGAAGCTGTTGTGGTGAGAGAGGGTACTTAGCTCCCTTAAGCTCCATTGTACCGACAAACGAATACAAGTTAGCATTAGGATCCTCGCATTTGATAAAAGCTTCAAAATCCCTGAAGTCGAGCTCTTCACGCAATGACAAAGTTACTTCTAGTCCTTGTTTAAGTTTCAGATTTGTTTCCCCGTCAAGGTTCATTGTCTCTACATAGCAAACAGCATCCTCGTAGCTAGAAGAAAGCAGGACAAGGTCTGCCGGGAAGAAGTCGTTTTTCTCTACCTTCAATATATCCCCAACTCTTAGTGTCTTCCATTCCTTAAGATCGAAATTCCCATTGCCTCTGTGCACTCTAACTTTTCTGTTATTCACCTCAATGTCCTAAAAGCACGACAATTTTCACATAATGAGAAGTTTTTCTATCTGCAAATGAAAGAGAGTGATCCAACCTAATGCAAAAGTAAGGCAGCTGCTCAACGATATCTCAATTCCATGAGCAATGTAGCTTATTCCAACCTAAAACTAGAGATTCAGAACAAGATAACAAAACATGTTTAAAGGCAGAGCATCCTAGTAAGATCGTCTTATCCACTCTAATCAATCAACACAACCACTCAGAGCAAGTGGAGCAACATGAAATGACGAAAGTACCTGCTGTTTCCTGCGCCAATCTTCAACGCCTTCTTTAACCATAGTGGCAAGAATGACGAAAGTCAGAGGAACAATGGCGCTCACAGCGGTATAAGGCGCGAGGGGAGTGAAAGACAAGATGCCAACGACAAGGAAGTAGAAATTGGCGACTCTCCTGAACTGCTCAAAGAGTGATTTAGGGAGGAAAGTGGTGAGAGTGTACTTGGTGGTCCTCACGTAGTTGTCGCAGTAATTTATTGAATCAGCAGCTTCAGGGGAATCAGGTTGGTTGCAGTAAACCACACGAGAGAAACCAGATCGTCCAATACGTGAATGGTCTGGCTTGAAACAAGCTTTAGCAGATGTTAGTGTGAAAAGCTTGCTTAATTGTACCTTCCTTCTGCGTCTCCTTTCACCTCCTGCCATTGCCTCTCTAAGAATAGATCCACACACAAGAATCAGACTTCCACAGCCTCTAAAACCCGGAAATTTAATTTATATCCACGCAAAACGAACAAAAAAGACCACATTTTTGTTGCGTCACAGAAGAAGCATTACACTGAAGAAAAACTTCAAATTTATTTTCTTGCTGTAAAATGCCGATTGAATTGGGAAACCGGTGAGAACATTTGAAAACAAAGATACCCAGAAAACCAAATTGTTGATAATCGAATGGGAGTTTGGTGGAAATGGAAAAGAGAGAGGAGACAATACCGATTTTTGGCAGAAGGCTTCGAGGAAAGGAAGAATCTGAGTGTGGATTAGAGTATGAAAATTATGGCAGGAGATCTGAGGTCAGGGGAGGGTAGAATCTGGAAGATTTTAAAACTGTAATCTTTGTAATTAGGAAACAATGGGGTTTTAATGCATGAACCACAAGTCTTGGGGTTTTTAATGCACGAACCCAACAAATTGTATTGTAGAAATCAGAGTTTCAACATTGATAGACTTTTTGAAATTCTGATTGGTTGTTGACCTTTCGAAAGAGACGGCTCAGTAACATAATCTCTATTTGTTTCCAAATAAATTGGAATCGGATGAGTCTGAAAAGATCATGCTAAGAACTTTTGAAAACAAAATCGAGAGTTTGAAGCACACACGCATAAATAAAGAAAGAAGAAAAATATTGTTTTTTTTCTTGAGAGAAAGGCAAGACCTAACTAAGATGATCTTCCTGCAAAAGTAACATCATTTTACTGTAACGATGATTTTTTTTTTGTTTGTTTAATCAGATGAAACAAAAGTGAAAACCAATTAGTGTTTTAACCTTCTCGGACAAAGCAATCTAGAACAAAGAACCGAGAAGGTCAAACAGCTAAATCGGAATCGGATGGATTAATTCTCTGATTTGTCTTTTTATAAAGAAATTACAGGTTTCCATTATTAGAAGGATGGTTCTCTTTTTAAAATTGAAGTAGAAGAAAATAGATTTCTTAAAAATTGATGATGAAAATAAATACACTATTTTCTTTCTTTTTTTTTTTTTTTTTGCGGTCTAAATTATCTTCGTTAGTTAACGAAATTAAGGTCATTGTTTACAGCAATATTAAGAAAAGACCATTGACAAGTAATAAATTTTTTTTGCTAAAATATATTCGCAAACATTTGCTTCTCTACGTCGAAAGATAAAAAGAATTTCATCAAACATGCTTAGTCATCTTTAAATTTTTTGAATAAAAAGATTGAATCAGCCATAAGTTATGCCTATTACCATTAATAAATTGGATAATATTGAGGTTGTATCTCCCTCTTTCTTAGTAAATCTTATATAAGGGATATCAGTAATACTATTATCTCTTTCTTCGTAAATCTCGTCTTATATATATTGTAAAGAGGATTAGTTTAACTTTAAAATGGATTTTTGAACTATGGAATCCATACATGATTCAAGCAGCAATTTATCTAACAAGTTTTGAGTGATTCAGGTTCCAATGCATGAAAACCAAAATGCTTTAGAGATGGTTAATTAAGCATGAAACACAACAATTTAATCAAATCAAATTTTGTGTTTTCTCACTTCTTTTGTTTTTCAATTTTATAAATTTTCATTTTGATTCCGAAATATACTTGACAATAATGATTCATCAGTCATGTGTACCGGTTACCAAAAAAAGAAGAAGCATATGGCGCAAGAGCCAAAATCTCTCATTGCGTTCTACACATTAAAGAAGATTCGGAGGCCTGGACATTCGGATATTTGGTTCGATTTCGGATAGGAACTGATCGGTTATGGATCTTTTGGGTACAAGGACTTTGGACCCATATATGAACCGATAGGATTTCGGTTTGGTTTTGATTCGGTTCCAATCAGTTACGGATCTTTCGGATCTTAATTTTGAAAACCGATAAATATCCGATTTTTTTTTTGATATGGTTCGGTTCGGATATTTTTTTATCCGAAAACCCAAAAATATACTCAAAAACCCGAAAAATTAAAAGTATATAATTATACTTCGGATATTCCAGGTACCCGATCGGTTCTCGGTTCAGTTCTGGTTTTTCGAGTATAAGAGTTTAGGATCCATCAAGTATTTTTATAGATTTTGGTTCGGGTTCGATTCCTCCTAATCAGTTCTGTTTTCGGTTCGGTTCTTCGGTTCCGGGGCTATTTCGCGCCAGGCCTGATTCTCCAAGACGTTTTCCGATTCCTCTGAAAATAAAGTTTCCGCCTTTGTCGCAGTTACTTAACCTAAAATTAGCCAAACGGAGGAATCGGATAAGAAGGAGAAAATGCCGTCGCAGATTCACCCCATCTCATATCTTCCCCCTAAATCCTCACCCACCACGGAAATGATGTTCAAGCCTCTGATTTACGACGATCCCTCGACGAGCCTCCTCGCTTCTTCTCGATTTGATGACGACCACACCGTCAAGCCTCTCCTCTCCCGCGCCGCCAGCTACAGCGGCGCCGTCACGACCAAGGCGCCTAATGGTGGATTCTCTGGTTGGTATCAGAATAGGCGGCGACGATCCAACAGCGACAACTGTCTCTGTGCGTTTCCCGATGATTCTAATGGAAGCGACGGCGGCCGCCAAACTATCGCTCAGGAGGTTGGCCACGCCGCCTCCGAGACCTTCTTGATTACTCGTCTGGGCTTGAAGCTCCTGAGCTATCTTGGGTATTTATTCCCCCTTTTTTTTAGATACGTATCGATTGTCTTAGGCATGGATCTCACATATATAAAAAAGATGATCTTTGGTTTGCAAGATCATTGAGATGTATGATTTTGATCACTGATCAAAAACTATTATTCAGGGTAGGCTATAGATGGATCACAAGATTTTTGGCACTTGGATGTTATGCCTTTCTACTAATGCCAGGGTTTATTCAAGGTTCGTAGACCTTTTTTTAGTTGGATCTCTTTACTGGCACTTGGCTGTTCTACATCTCTATCTAAGATGGTAACTATGAGTTTCATTGCTAAAGGTTCGGAGTTTACTTTGCAGTCGGATATTACTATTTCTTCTCTCCTCACGTCCGCAGAAGTATAGTTTACGGTGATCAACCAAGAAACAGGTCATAATCGTTTACTGGTTATTCGTTCTATTCATGTTTAGTTCGGACTAGTAGATGCTTTTTTTTGTTTTGTTTGTTGATTTAAGTGGCTTTTGGTTTATTCTTCAGGCTTGACTTGTATCTACCTAAGAACTCCAGTGGTCCAAAACCAGTTGTGGCGTTTGTGACTGGTGGAGCCTGGATTATTGGGTGAGTATGATACCCAATGGACACTATTTTAATTCTAATAATGCGTTGAGGAAGAGGAGAAAGAACTGCAAATGTCTTACAGACTCTCTTGTGTTGATACAGTTATAAGGCGTGGGGTTCTCTTTTAGGACAGCAGTTATCAGAAAGAGATATTATTGTCGCGTGCATAGATTACAGGTAATTGTTATGTGTGCGTAAGGCTTTTTTTTCTGGCACAATGAATGTGGTGGTGTCCTCTCATGTTCCATCACTTTCCATTTACAGTTTATTTTTGTTTATGTTTTCATTTACAGTTTACCGATCTAATTAGCAATATCTCCTCTTACACAGGAATTTTCCTCAGGGATCTATTAGTGACATGGTCAAAGATGCTTCTTGTGGCATCTCATATATTTGCAATCATATTGCTGAGTATGGTGGTGATCCAGACCGGTATTTATCCTGTCAACAATTCTTGAACATGGAAGTTCTCAGTTTTAGATCTCTGGCTCACTGATTTTGGATCTTTTGGTCATGTAGAATTTATCTGATGGGTCAGTCTGCTGGTGCACATATTGCGGCTTGCACCCTTGTAGAGCAGGTTGTCAAAGAGTCAGGGGAGGGGGACAGTGTTTCTTGGAGTAGTTCACAGATAAATGCTTATTTTGGTCTGTCTGGAGGGTAAGCCTCTCTTCTGGTCCCAGAACGACGACACATTGGAATTGAGATAAGTGTCAAGAAGTTGTTAAAAACAAAAACAAGTTTCTTTATGTAAAATGGTGGTAGACATTCCTTGAATCGCATAGCATAAGGTTAAATAGTAGCTTAAAGAAGGAAGTTGATTTCTGATTTCTGTCTTCTGTTCAACTAGAGCCAAATAAATTTAAATTTCCTTTAGGCTTCACATTATCTGTTTGTCTGTACTTAAAACTCTGTGATCATGATCAACAGGTACAACCTTTTGAGCCTTGTAGACCACTTCCATAGCAGGGGACTGTACCGTTCCGTCTTTCTGAGGTATAATGTCAATTCCTCTGCTCACCTGACCAGTAGAGCAGCCTGAAATTTTACAGTTTAATGTGTGACTTTTGTTTTTCCTCAGCATCATGGAAGGAGAGGAATCATTAAGACAGTTTTCACCTGAACTAGTAGTGCAAAACTCAAATCTCAAACACATTGCTGCTCGTCTCCCACCTATTATTCTATTCCATGGCACTGCTGACTACTCCATCCCTTCAGATGCAAGGTATGGTTAAACTTTCGTAGCTTGTGTGTACTTGTCTAACTTCAGACGGTTGATATGATGATCTAACTTCTGGTACGCCATTTCTGCAGCAAATCTTTTGCAGAAACCCTCCAGAGGCTTGGAGCCAAAGCAAAAGTGATCCTTTATGAGGGGAAAACACACACGGATTTGTTTCTACAGGTACAATGGCTGTCTTTTTGAAATCTGAATGTCTGGTGGTCGCACAAGAAGGTGAATTTTGATCTAGAAACTTGGTTATCTATGCTAGGATCCAATGAGAGGTGGAAAAGACGAGATGTTTGAAGATATAGTATCAGTGGTTCTGGGAGACGATCCAGAAGTGATTGCTAAAAGCGTAGGCAGAAGGCGTCTTGTGCCTGAATTCATGTTGAAGTTGGCTCACTGGGTCAGTCCGTTCTAACTCTCACTCTCCCAAGACAGGTGATTACTGTGCATATTACTTAACAAGGAAACAGATCCACTATACTTTGACGACACGGATGATTTTGAACTTTGTTTGTTGATGATGAAATTGTATCCCAGCCAATACACACATTGTTTCTGAGATTGCGCTACTTGTAGAACAACAAAGTTCAGTAAAGTAACAAGTTTTTATCTACTTAGTCATCTCCTTTCTTCTCTGCTCATTCATTATTGGTTTTGACAGCAGTTGACTACGGCAGTGTTTGGTAAAAGAAAGCCATACGAATTAAGGTGGAGTTGTACTAAAATAACGGGACTCTAAAATAGATTGTGATTTTAATGCACTCCAATACTTCAGATCCAAAGGAAGCATATTCATGAAAGGACGAAAAAGAGTCACATGCAGTAGTTCAAAAACAACGCAAAATCAGACCAAGTCTGTTTAGATTATAGCTTTAACCAGTGTTCCTCATTCCAGCTGCAATACCATTAATGGTGATGAGCAATGCATCCCTGAGTTTGTTGTTGTTGTCATCACGTCTTAGCCTCTTGAGGATCTCAACCTGTAGCATGTTCAATGGGTTCAGATACGGAAGTCTGCTCTCTATCAGCTTCTTCAGGCTCAGATTGTTCTCTGAGAGCTTTTCATGGCCGCTTATCACAAGCACATACTTCTCAGTAGTCTGCAATTCCTTTCTGAGCTCACTACCAATTCCTCTTCTCTTCTCTGAGACGAGCTGTTCATCGTAGTGTTTGGCTATTGGGATATCTGCTTTAGCTAACACCATCTCTATAAGGTCTATGGTCGACTGAAAGAAGGGCCATTCTTTGTACATTGCTTGGAGATCATCAGCGTGACCCTTCTCACAGACTCCTTTCAGACCAGCTCCCACACCCAGCCAAGCTGGAAGGACAAACCTTGTCTGGGTCCAGGCGAATACCCAAGGGATAGCTCGGAGATGTCCAATCCCAGTTGAGCTCTTTCTTCTTGTTGGCCGGCTTCCAATGTTGAGGAAACCAAGCTCCGCCTGAGGGGTTGCCTCTTGAAAGTAGGAGAGGAATTCTGGGTTTTCATACACCGTGCTTCTGTAGTTTTGGCAGCTGATGTTGGAAATATCTTCCATTAGACTCCGCCATTTTTCTTCTCGAGGTGGCTGAGGAGGTTCCAAAGTAGCAAGCAGTACTGCGGTTGTGTAAACCTCTAGCTGCCTAACTGCCGTCTGTGGTATCCCAAACTTGGCTTGCACCATCTCGCCTTGCTCTGTGGAACGGAGAGTACCCTGGAAAGTCACAAGACTGTGGGTGAGACCTCTGGCTGAAATTAAACGCAAAAACCCGTCCATTTGGAAACCACTTTGTGGCGGCTATAGAGAAACTCACCATCACAGAACCTGGGGGTTGGGATTGTATGGCAAGATAAGTTGGACCACCACCTCGGCCGATACTTCCTCCTCGTCCATGGAACAAGGTAACTTTGATGCCAAATTCATTGCAAGCAGCCACAACATCCTCCTGGGCTTTGTAAAGTTCCCATGCTGCAGTAAAGCGTCCAGCATCTTTTCCAGAATCAGAATAGCCAACCATCACCTGCACATATTTAACGTTGCAAGTCTTTTAAGACAGCTGGTGCGTCCTCCAAAGATGGGTTTGGTTGAAATTAAGTATGTCTACCTCTTGGTGTCCAGTGTGGTTCTTTTTGATGTGTTCTCTGTACCATTCAATTGATAGTAATTTCCTTATAACGGAGCCAGCGCCTCTTAAATCCTTCACCGTTTCAAACAGAGGTACCACTCGCAGTCTATTATATATCAAAAACAAATCAGCATACCAAGAACTTATGTCAAAAACATGAAAGACACAGAGACAACCCTTCATGAAAGAAGGCAGACAGGCAAAATGATAAACAATGAAGTGTCCCTGCAACAAATTACACTCACGTTCCAGCAGGACATGGTCTCCCCAGCTCGCCACTGACGGCAAGACGAGCATCTTTCTGTAGAAGCTCCACAGCGAGGACATCACTTGCCTACAAGTACCAACAAATTATTGTCATCATTTTCGCTGCAGATCTAAAATAGTTACTCGTCCACGTTAGCTTCAGCAAAGAAGTAACTGTATAAGACTCAAATCTATCATACGTTTGAAGCCATGGAAATCACGTAAGCTCCAAGTGATTCACTTCCTAGCTCAGCAGCAACTCGGAAAGTGTCTAGTACTTCTTTCACTTCAGGACCAACCTGCAAAGGTTCAATAATTTTTAAAACTGTGTTGGATACATAACATACAGAAGATATGACATTGACGAGAGATCACTTTTGTATCATCATACTGGCTTTCCTTTAAGTAAACGTATAAACAGACAAGTCATTGATTACTTCATTTGGTCTAACAGTAAGATAAGTTGCAGTTACTAATTAGAGTTCATAATTTTTTTCTGAGACACGCCTAACATAAAAAGAAACCCACGGTGAGTGCTCGCTGACCTCAATATTTGGAGGGACAAGGGGACGTTTCCCTTTCAATTCTCTTGTCAAAAACTCGAGTTTCTTGTCTTCATCCCATTCATTATATGAGCCCATGTCCAAATATGTTGTAATTGCATCCAAAGCTTCAGAATGCCTTGCAGCTTCCTGATTAATGAATCCTAGATTAGACAGAAATTACAGACAGAGAGCCAGAACAAGAAGGAAAAAAACTCACCTGTCGCAAATCAAGTTTCATCAAAACCATGCCGAAGGTAGCAACTCTACGGATAAGATCAGCAAGCCGGCCATCAGCTAGAACTCCGGCATCAGATGATTGCTGAGAAAATAATGATTTTCACATATAAAGGTAATGATTTTTAATGGGAAGTAAATTTCGCATGGAGATCCTACCAGAGATTCATAGCAGAGAAGTAGTGGTTCCAGAAGTTGGTCTGATGTTTCATAGTAATCCCAAGGATCATATTCACAAGGAAGACCCTCAAGAAGAAGTTCCAGAAGTCTCCGTGTCTTCAGAAGCTGTAATCACAGATCATTACGTGGGAGTCATTGTACGCAAGAAAAGATTTGCAAATGAGCTAACGAGTAGCTGAAGATAAATGCCGTTGGCAATAAAAACAAGTACTCTTTCACATCTTTGGCGATGTTAATTCAGCATAATGGGAAACATTTAGAAGGATCAGCACCTTTTCCTTTACTTCGTTAAGAACAATCCGATAAGGAGCAATTCCAGCTCGTTTAGGTGGAGTCGGTTCTAATAGCTTCTGAAAGCTGGTCCTCCCAATCTGAGAATCTGCAAGTATTTTCTTCTGAAGGAGAAGTTGAGAACTCGAGGAGGAAGAACCTCGGGGAGTAAGACTTTGCTGAGAACCATTAGAGTTGACGGATGTTCCATTTCCTGTCTTTATTTGCAAACTTTGGCCAGAGCCATTACTGGAAATGCCTTGACCATCCTATTTTAAGAAAGAAATACAAAGAAAATCAAGCAAACTATCAGTAAGACAAACTCAGCCAGAGTATATTTCAATACTGAATAAAAACATAAAGAACAAAATGATATAGGCATATGTCAGCATCTCTAGAGCTATGCTTCACCTGACGATTGAGTGGCATATAATCTGTCACAGGAATTTCAAGCTTGGGATACTGTGATTCACCACATTCTGCAAGTAGGATACCAGAGACTTGGTAAGATGAGGCGTGAATGTAGAAGAAGTTCTGTATGCATGATTGTATGTTCAAAACTTTTATAAGAAGAGGGTGGTCTATGCATGAAATCCTTTACCAGCGCATGAGGGAAGGTCAGCTCTAAGTGGAAGTTGAGTAGGTAGGGATAAGCCCTGCTGGCTTGGAAATTTTGGTTGGCTTTTACCTACATTTGGACCCCAACTTTCAAGGTGATCTTGAGCGGAAGTTTCTGAGGAGGAAAAAAAAAACATCTTTCAAGAATCAAGAAAAGACTGAGACATGAGATGTCCCCCAGAAGCATACCTTTTTCAAGAATTTCATCTGCCAATCTTGACAATTTATCGCTGCATCTATTCATAGACAATTCAAATCTCAAGCTATCAATCTCTCTTATGTACAGATCGATAGCCATCCACCTAGACATAAGCGATACTTCTTTCGTGACCTGGAAATTTATTGATAAAACCCATTGTGTGTTAGCACGTTAGTCCTAATATCTCTCTATCCACTCTAAATAGTAACCCTATCTTAAAATAATGTAGAATTCCCAGGCAAAGCTCGCATTCTCACCCATAAATAGATTATTCAGGGTACTAGTAACATATAGAAGCTCACCTTTGCCGTGACATTTGGATTTCCATCTCTATCACCACCCATCCAGGAACCAAACTTTATTGGGGTGCAAGTTAATGGGAGTGGCTTCCCCGTTAACTGAAGAAGGCATAGAGAATAACATATTTCCAACATCAAGTCACTTTACCAATCAGAACTTGCAAATAAATGAGAAAAATAAGGAAGACCTTCTTCAAAGAACTGCTGACACGACGCAAGTAATGTGGTACAGCTTTCCAAAGGGATTGCTCAACAATGTTCAAACCTGACACAAAGGAATAATATATACTTGTAGCAAAACGTTGGTTTATCAAATGAAAGTTCTCAGACATTTACAAAATTTAATTAGCATACCCGCCCTAGCTTCATCAACAGGAGTAGGTTTCTGACGTCTAAGTTCATCAGTCTGCCACAGTGAAGTTATCTCCCTAACCTTTTAAACGAAATGAAATCATTAGATGTACTGCTTCAGCAGACAAATTCTAAGGAAGATATTGAGGAAGATAGTACCAGATCCTCAATGACCGTTTCTCGATCTTCAAATTCAAGGTCTGGTCTATCGTTATACTCTAGAAGATGCTGCAAATTTACAAAGACCATAAACCAAGAATTGCTTGCAACAGGTATAGTAATCAATGTCAGCATTACCAAAAACTTACAGCCATTCTAATATGTTTGTACTGCAAGGTTCGCCGGTTAATTTGAGTGGGGTGTGCAGTAAGAACAATTTCAACCCCCTGCATTGGATAAAGTTGAGTAAGAAAACAAGTACCAAAGAGAGGTAAAGCAAGTTGGCTTTACTTCGCAGTGAACGGACAATCTTTGAACTCAATCTTGCAATTGCAAGTTACCAATTGATCGGAAATATCGAAAGGGATAAAATAACTGTCAATGATGAAGAGTAACAGCGAGTAGAACAAAGAAGTCTACCTGCTTGCAAACTGTGTCGTAAAGCTCATCTGGGGAAATACCACCTTGCAATAGCTTACTGAATATATCATTGCATGATCTTGAAAGTTGTGGAAGGTTACGGACTCTACGAACTCTGAAAATAGGAAACATTTTGTCTAAATGATAAAGCAATCTTTCAGGCTTGAAGGAGGAGCCAAGCAAAACATAAACTACTCCAAGTATCCACACTTCATAACGATCATTGACTAGATGTTTTAATTCTTTTGATATGTGGAGGTTCGTTTACCTGTGATGAGTTTCGGCAATGCCCATCAAATTAAGAAAATGGCTGAATGCACGAGCCAGTGTCAGTGCTTCCTCCAGTGACATATTTGCTATTTCAGAAATCAGTTGCTTCTCCAAAAGCTCTGCCGTATCTTCAATACCAGCCAGACGAAGATTTAAAGCACTCTGAAAGGTAAAGCCAAACCAAAATAGTATCATCACAGGGTCGATTACTCTTTATCAACCATCGGGTGAGAATAGTATACTTTATGCAGTTAAAGACATTTCATCGTTAGATTCCAGAATCCAGTGTCCAACTAGGGAAAGAGGATAACTAAAACGCATAATCCAGATCTCTAACGGATCCACCCAGAAAAAAAGAAAGCGACAAATACTCTTCCAACCTTGTTTATCCGAGTATTCTCGACTGTGTAAATCAAACACAAACACGAAATATTGGAGAGTAACCAAAACACTTTTCGTCATCCGCAAGCAATTCGAAAAAGACCTCTCCTATATTTCCATTTCAAATAAATCGATCGTAGAAAGACAATAAAACACTGCGGGAGGACCCATTTTCAGTGCTACAGACGGATCGGAATACAAATCGAAGAGAAGACACAACAAAAATAGCACAAAGGAGCTTCGAAAACAGAAGCAAAACCTGAGCGAGAATCCGAGTCCGTTCGATTTTCTCCATGAAATCGGTGCCGACTTCTCTCTGCAAAACGTCGTTGAATAGACTACCGAGAAGCTTGCAGTCATCCTCGAAGCTCTGGAACGAAATTTCCTCCGCGATATCGTCCGTCGTATCCGTCATCGGTGTCGTAAAAAAACGGCGATTCCTGAAAAAACTGAGAGACGAAGAAAGATTACTTTGACCGTCGACTAGACCTGGAGAAGAAAACAGTGTGGAAAAGAGTGTGAAGGAGAGAGAAGAATGCCGTACAATCGAGTGATAATATCTGGTGGTCTGTTTAAAGTGGGCCCTACGTACAACTTAACGCTCTCATATGATGACACGTGGCGTTAAGCAACTGTAAATTTGGCGGTGCCAATTTGTTGTGATTAGGGGTGTCAATTAGGGTCGGTCCGACCCTGAAAAACAGCGGGTTCGGGCCTAGAAATATAAGCCCGAAAAAATCGGATCTTTCGGGCTAAAGCCCATCCGGACTAGTGTGTTTTTCGGGCTTGAACTAGCACGAAAAGCTCGAAACTTTACATTTTAATTAGTTAGAGATTTTATTTAAACATTTATCTTTCTAAAAATAATAATTTGACATATTTACTTTTCGGAACTATACATTTCGTGATCTATGTACCATTATCATTCATCCATATTAACTTCTTATTTTAAAAATCATTATCTATAGATTTTCAATGACATTTCTATATGATTTATACATGTCAAAACTTAATATTATTTTACTTTTTTTTTATCTGTACCTCTTGATGGTGATAAGGATTTAGAAGACGATGAAGAAGATTCTAATCTAAATTCTACTACATATATTTGAAGTGTTTTGATTTTATGTTTTATTTGGTAATACAATTTATTTGAATTTTATTTGTTTTTTTGTTAAACTTTTGCTTTTAAATTTAATTGGATTTGATATAATACATTTCAATTTAGATCTATTTTGATAAATATTTTGTTTTAATTATTCATCTGAGAATTGTGATTTTTTGTGTTTGTAAAGAAAAGAACGAAAAAGCCGAAAAAGCCCGAAAAACCCTAGAGCCATGTCCGGGCCGAGCCGGGCTTTGGAATATAGGCCCGATTTTTTTTCGGGCCGAACTCAAATATATGCGGACTTTACGGGTTTCAGGCCGAGCAGGGCTAGCCCGATTGACATCCCTAATCGTGATTCTCGAAAATATGCAATGTTTTCAATTTTACCTCCAAAAAAATACATAGTTTTTTTTTTTAAATACTTAGTTACTTACTAAAAAGAAATTTATATCATAGCATATCTAAATAAAATAATTTTTTTAACAAACCATGGGGACAGTTTTTTTAACAAATTTATATCATAGCATAACAATTTTTTGTTTATATGAGTAGATTTTAAGTTTTAACCGATATACAAAAAGGATGAATTATATGAAATGGTTATATGAGTAGATTTTAAGTTTTAACCCATATCCATCCGGACCATCCGGCATAATAGATTCGAGTATAAGATCCGCTCCTGATTCGACAATAAATAAATTAAAAGCGGAACATATAATATATAGTCCATTAATTAGCTTTAACTCAATAATGTGAATGTCGTAATCATATAGGAGCGTTCTTTAGGTCCGTCTAGTAATGATATAAAGAGGCCTAATACTATTATTGTGGATAAACTATAGACTAATTATCATTCCCACTATAATTATGATTATAATTTTTAGAGATGCTCTACGTCATTTCCATCACATTTCACATACCCCCTACATGAACAAAATCGCTTTACTACACGTAGCCGAGTCGATTGGTAATGGATTGGAAACCGAGATACAAGCTCCAAATATTGAAACTTTTGATTCGAAGAGCACGTAAATGATCTTCTTCGTTTAGTTGTGCTCATGACGACGTACTACATCGTAAGCCATTGTATGTGATTTAGGTTTGAGTATGAAAATTAGATATCTGTCTTTCGGAACTCATGCAGTATATATATATATATGAGTTTTTAAGAGATGTCACGAAGTACATGTATAGAATGTGTGTATTTGTCAAAAGGATGTGTGTATTAGCTTGATTTCGGGCGGGGAACAATTTTTGGCGAGACTTGACTAACTTGCATCAGCTCATGTAACAATAACATGGATGGAAGGTTGACTTGGCTTAGGAATTTTACTGCTAGAGAATTTGTTTGAGAAGAAACTCAAGATTGTATGATCCACAGTACACAAGTTTTGAAACAAAATAATAACCCAAAATACTCAAAAGTTTCGAAATATGATATATCCAGAGTCATGGCATAGCCCGTTTCTATGCTTGTGAGTTATGAGATCACCTGTGAGAGATAATCTACTCTCTCATCTGTGAATGATGCGTGACTTTAAGTGTTAAAATAATGAATACAAAGAATGGATCGCGAATGAATCAAAAGTAGTTAGCTAGAATATCAATCAAATGAATTGAAATTCAAGAGGAGGCGGTCTTTCTTTGGACGACCTCGTTATCTTTTTCTACAACTATTGCTGGAGCATGTTGCAACTTTTGACATTACGTTCATCCATCTGTTCTTGCTGGAGCATGTTTGCAATTTTTGACATTACGACCATCTGTTCTTGCAACGAAAACACGTCGTTGTTCTTCTTTTTAATGGTTTCATATGGGAATTTTTCACTCAATCACGATGTTTTGGTCTTTTTGGCAATCTTTCGGGCAGCCATTAAAAAGAAATGGCAACTCTTTTTTTCAGCATATGGTATGCAATAACTCTCATTATTGTGGCAATACAATGGTTAAAACTTCGACTGAGATTCTCTCGTCTTCGAAAATAGAAACCCACTTTCTAAATTTTGTTTCCATAATGCCAACGCAATGGTAACCCCTTTTTTTCCAGCCCAACTCGCGTTTACATTTACAATTGAGCTCATTCTCAGTTTCGACATATGAATCGAGGCTTTATTTCTCTTTCGTGGTTGTTAAGCCCAAAATCAAGATAAATAAGTAAATACAATCGATTAAGAGACATATATACATATAGTATGTATTTTGGTTTGGAGACGTTTCAAATATCCTTTTTTCTTTCAAACAATATAATAATCAAATTACATGGTTTCGCCTTTCTTCATTTCATCTTCAACTTATAGCATCATTTAGTGGAAGCAGCTTTGATCTTCAACTATGAGCCTCTTTCTTTCCACTTGTAAATAAAATAGTTTTCCACTAGCAACCAAATCATTTGTTTCAGCTAGCTTAGACTCACAAGTACACTTCTCCTAAGAATGTTCTTGTTGCAAATACTTCAAAGCCATTTCAATGAGATATAAAAAATGCCTTGGATATTTAATATTTAAGCGACTCTACAAATTAAATCAGGTAGCAGAAGAAACATAACCGGACCCAGATCAAGAACACACCGCGAGTTGCCCGTATTGTATATTTGTATTGTGATATGGAAGATAATTTATTCCAAGAAAAGCCAAAACAGGAAAACAAAAAGTTATGTACCAAAGATGTTCAACACATGCTTCATAAGAAAACTTTCCTAAGAGCCTTTTCATCTTTATTAAGGTCCCTAAACGCACTTGATTAGTCCATTAATCACGGAACTAACCCAACAGGTCACCAGAGCTAGATTTTTCACAGGCACAGGGTTAAATCTGTAAATACGCACAAACCAATACGAACACGAGCCGTCGAGCCGTGTGCAATTGAAGTGGCTCGTAGCTACTGGTTGTGCACATTACTGAGGTGAATTACGGAGAGAGGCCCTATTGGTGGACACGTGGATTTCTATGATTAGTTAGTAGAGAGAAGTCAATGGAACTACATGAGGCTATTATAGTCAGATACTTTTGATTTCTCTTTTTGGGCTTTTTACGGGAATGGATAATAAGAGAGAGATGCTCGATCTCCCCAAATCAGAGTAAACCCTAATTGTTTTGTTTCTACAGCTTTCTCTCTCGAAGGGGATCAGGAACTCGCCGGAGTGTGTGTGTTTGCCCTCTCTTTACTTTAGCTTTCTTTTCTTCTTCTTCTCTTGAATCTCTCTTTGTCTGTGAATTCTTCGTGGTATTTTCGGCGAAGAGAGATATAGATCGGATATGGCGGCTGATAACACGGGCGCGAAATCGAGCTCCGCTGCGGATTCTTACGTAGGGAGCTTGATTAGTTTGACATCCAAGAGCGAGATCAGATACGAAGGGATCCTTTACAACATTAATACAGATGAATCTAGTATTGGACTGCAAAACGGTACGATTCGATTCAATCCCGTCGGAGGATTCTTAGATGTGTAGTGTAATTCCGATGGTGTTCTCTTTCTGATTTGGCAGAAACTTATGTTGTTTCTTCCTCTTTCAGTCTTTGTTATTCTTGTGAAATATTGCTCCCAATCTTGAAGTGTTTAGCTCGGTTTTTTATAAGATTATAGCTCTTGTGCTTGGAATTCATGAAAAAAGTAGTGTTCATGTCTACTACCTAACTTATCAAATTGTAATCCATGCCTTGAAACTATTGCTGGGGAATGAAAGCTTAGCCTATGTTCTGATCCCTGAAATTTCCACATATGTAGTCCGATCATTTGGAACGGAAGGAAGGAAAAAAGATGGTCCGCAAGTTCCTCCAAGTGAGAAAGTTTACGAGTACATATTGTTCCGTGGAACCGATATCAAGGTATCCAACAGGATTATGCTAATGCTTCTATGTAATCAGTTTTGTAAGCCTGCCCACGTTGGACAATAATTGTTCTTGTTGTTGGCAGGATTTGCAAGTCAAAGCTTCTCCACCGGTTCAGCCTCCACCTACTATAAATAATGACCCTGCTATAATTCAGGTGAATGGTGGAAATGTTAATAGGATAATATTGTCTGCGGTTTTAGAGTCAATTGATGTATCCCCATCCTTCCCTTGTCTTTGTTTTGCAGTCTCACTACCCTGGTCCAATGCCATCGTCGAGTAGCTTGCCTCCTACCGCGAGCGGGTCACTGCCTGACATTAGTTCTCATAATGGACAACCTGGGCAACATGGGATGGGATTTCAAAACGGAATGCCTTTGTATCAGCCTGGTGGAAATCTTGGTTCTTGGGGAGCATCACCACAACCGCCAATGTATTGGCAAGGATTCTACACCCCACCTCCCAATGGCCTTCCCCAACTGCATCAACAGTCTCTGATTCGACCCCCTCATGGGCTGCCAATGCCCAGTTCCCTGCATCAACCCCTGCAATATCCTAACTTTAATTCCCCTCCACCTACTGGTTCATCATCTTTCCAGGGTTCAAGCTTGCCAGAACCACCCTCTTCACTGTTTCCTTTTAGTACCAGTTCTCAAATTCTACCACCCAGTTCATTGCCTTTCTCTGGTCTACCTATGACGCTGTCTTCAGGCCTGCAATCTACACTGCAATCAGCACCATCTCCTTCCCTAGCTTCTGAGATGGCACCTCCTTTGTTGTCGAACAAAGCTCCTATTGCTGTGTCTCCTACCCTACCTCAGGATACTAATTTGCTTCCCTATTCTCTATCAACTACTAGAGCCACCGATACAGGTGCTGGCCTTCCACTGTCTAACAAGCCTAGTGTAGTTACTGGTCCAATGTCTCTGCCGCATACAACATCATTAACATCTGCTCCTGTTGCTGGAGTTTCTAGTTCCATTAGCCAAGATAAGCCAAAACCTTTGTTGATTACTCCTGGCCAACTGCTGCAGTCTGGATCTGCTGCAGTCTCTCTGTCCCCACCCTCTAAAGATGCGGATAAAGATGTTGAGGTGGTTCAAGTATCATCATCAGCTGGGTTGGAGCAATCTGCTCCAATTACATCAGAAGCCCAGCCTCCAATACTGCCATTGCCTTCCTCTGCAAGGCCAACTCAAAAGGTTTTAAACTTGTCAGCCCTCTTAACTATATCGCTTCTTCACGTATGATATGACAAAGACTCTTGAATTCTTGAAAAGAGTTTTTGAGCAGTAATGAACGCTTTACATGAAATGATTTTGCATTTGCTGATGTCCGAGTTAGCTTGAATAACCTGTAACTGTTATATTTGCACCTGTGGTAATTAATACCCATTTACTTTTCCAATTTATGTATCTTTTTCTTTGTCGAAGATGCATGAAAAGCTCTCTGGGTTCCTCCTTCCTTGGTCTATTAGATTTTGTCTTTCATGTCTACTTACAAGTCTTCAAGGTTTGATTATTAATTGTTGTTTGCTAAATTTTTTTTCTCAGCCAAACGAGCATTCTTTCCCAAATCATAATGGTTACAGGGGACGTGGGAGAGGAAGAGGAAGAGGAGCAGGGGTAATATTCTTCTCACTCATTTATAGAATGTGACTAGCATTTATTTGTTTTTGCCAAGATATACTGTTAAAGTTAACTCATGAATCATAGCTATGTATGCTAATAATCCTTCTTGTTGGCAGAGATCACACCAGGTAATGAAGTTCACTGAAGATTTTGATTTCACGGCGATGAATGAAAAGTTCAATAAAGATGAAGTATGGGGTCATCTTGGAAAGAGCACCAATGGTGATGGTGATGATGATTCCCCAATCGTAGATGAAGCTGAGCTGCCTAAGATCGAGGCCAAAGTAAGTGAATTATACTTATTATCAAGTAAAACCGCCATATTCTCTCCCCATCTCTGGTCTCATATACCTTGATTGTTTATTGGTGTAGCCTGTTTACAACAAAGACGACTTTTTCGATAGCCTCTCATCGAATTCCATTGACCGGGATTCCCAAAATGCAAGGCCTCGGTTCTCAGAGCTACGGAAATTAGATACTGAGGTACAATCTATATATTTCCACGCTCTAAATGCAGACTAGATATAAATAGCCCCCTCTGGTTTCTGGAGGTACTCAATTTTTCCAGAATCTGGAGACAAAACCCATGGACTCTTAACAAACGGTAACGGTATGATTCCAGACATTTGGTGAGTTCTCAAGATTCAGAGGAGGCCGAGGAGGGCGTGGTGGGTATGGTCGAAACGGTCATTCACGTGGTGGGTATGGTGGGCGTGGTTATGGCGGTTATGGTGGGCGTGGTGGTGGCGGCGGCTATGGATATGGTGGTCGTGGCCAAGGAAGAGGTGTATCAAATCGTACTTCCTAAAAATTGTGCTAAAAGGGTTCCTAAAGACTCGAATCCGAGGGAGCTCATGCTTTTGAGTGGTTTTGGTAAGTTGCAATAAAAACAAAGACTTGAGTCCGATGTAATGTCTAAACGAAAAGCCCCCCCTTGTGTGTGGTTTTCGAGTGTATCAATTTGATTTCTGTTCTTTGTTTTAAGACTTGGTAACAACGTCTGTCTTTCAATGTATTCAATGTCATTTTCAACGTTTGTAGACTTGCGTTTGTGTGAATTGCAATTTTAAATCATTATTTATATAGCTCTACTTGAGAAGTTATATGTTTTGTGTGGTGGGTGACCCTGGACTTAGAAAGTCAACACTTTGACTTTGAGCACGTTTCTAGCAGCCTTAAATCTAAATGGGCCGTACAAGGAGTCCATGTATAATGATGTCTTTTAAAATTGAAACAACAGTTTGTCGGCAACTCAGAAGAAACTGAGAGAGTGTTAGTCAGTCACACACACACACTCTTTGAAGAGAGATAAGAGAATGGGAAGTGCATCACTTGTCTTGTTTGCGAGACTCTCAGGTTTAGTAATCGCAGTTTTGGTTGTCTACTGGGCTCTCTTGCTTAAGTCGAGCTTCGTCCCTCGTCAAGGCCTCACCTACTCTGTAATTTCTCTCACACTCCTTCCTTGTTGATTTCAATTGGATCTCTCTCTCTCTCTCTGTGTCTGGGTCTCTAATCAAGTTTATACTTTGTAGAGTCTTCATCCTCTGATGATGGTGATTGGCTTCATTCTTGTAAGTGGAGAAGGTAGTAATGATCCCACTCTTCATCAAAGTTAGTGAAGATTTCCTCTCTTTCTTGAATATTTATGATAATTTGGGGGGTGCAGCGATTCTGATACACAGATGGTTGCCCGGATCGAGGAAAACGAAGAAAGCAGTTCATCTATGGCTACAAGGAGTGGCATTGGTCTCTGCTGTGTTTGGGATATGGACAAAGTTCCATTCCCAATTGGGGATTTTCTCCAATTTCTACAGTCTCCATTCTTGGATGGGTTTACTCTCTGTTTCTCTCTTCGCTGCCCAGGTCCCTTCTTTTTTCTCTTTCCACCAAACATTATTATTATTTTATTTTATTGCATTATCTCAAATTCATCATAGATGCTTTTCAAGATTTTAAAAACTTTTATTTCAAAAGGTCGGATTACCCGTTGCTGTCATTATTATTATTTTTTTTCTCTTTTTTAAAATGTTTGCTATCAATCAATAATGCATAGAAATGACAAAGGAAGAAATTGAATACTGACAAGATTCCCCTAAATGATTAATTATACTTTGTGTTGCAGGGGTGTTATTACGCGTTTTAATAGAAGCGGGGTTTAAATGTAATTATCACTGTATCTGAAAAAATTGGGAAACTGGGGGGCATTAAGCTATCAGTAATTACGAAATTGCCTCTCAACCTTTTCAGCTAAACTGGTTTTCGAGTTTAACAATAATGACGTTGTGTTGCAGTGGGTGACTGGGTTCTTGAGCTTCTGGCATAGAGGAGAAGTGCGGACAACAAGAACAGCGTTTCTTCCATGGCACGTCTTCCTCGGACTCTACACCTACGGGCTAGCCATTGCCACTGCTGAGACCGGACTGCTTGAGAAGCTGACGTTTCTTCAGACCAAGAGAGACATCCCTAGTCGCTGTCCTGAATCAATGATCGTCAACGGTTTAGGGCTCGGCTTGGCTTTGCTCAGTGGCATTGTTATAACTGCTGCTATTTTGCCCAAGTATCAGAGCCATTCTGGTAATGAGAAACTCGTTTATTCATCTCAAGACCGTCCCAAATGTTTGACTTCTTGAGTTTTTTTTTTTGTTTTTCAATTTGTTCTTCATTTTGATTTTGGGGACAAACTACACATCTCTGGTGTACAAAAAAGAACAAATTAGTTCTATGAAAATGTATTACCGCATTGTGATGATGAGACTTCTGTCCAGAAACTTGGCTCCTCCAACCTTTCCTTGAATCTGAGACGGTAAACGAATCACTCGTCTTTGGTCCCCGGCTTCTATTAAGAGCTCAGAGCCTCCTCTGTACTGTAGATTCATCAAGGAAACCCAAAATCATTCGCAGTTTTTAATCCCATATGAACAGGAGAGAGCTTCACAAGAGAAACCAAAGAGACTCTCAATGGAGATGAGAATTTTGTTTTTACCTGGTACAGTTTGATTTCCGATTTTTCAAACCCCGGCATGAAAAGAGTCACTGACTTCTTTGCTGTATCAAACATGACTGGTGGTGTCAAGCTGCCTTCTTGGCTTAATATTCCTGAAAGAAGTTCCCGGACATTAGAATTTGCTTGGTCCAGCAGAATTTTCTCCCAATCCAGACCATTTCTAGTAAATGGAACCAATGCGGAAGCAAAGGGCAGCGGCACAAATTCGTCTTTTGGGATTTTATGTGACTCAGTTGGCAGATTCGAAGAAGATGAAATAGCAAACGCTGCAGAAGCATGAGATCCAGCTTGTATTGTACAACCCCAATAGCGTAATGCAGATTTAACAGACATGTGATTGTTTGGATCCATCACAAGAAAACTCCTGAATCTGTCTGTATCACTCAAAGCAGAAGCGCCCGTCTGCAGTTTGCAAAAATCCATACGTAATTTTGGAGCTAAATTAGTTGAAGAAACAGAATTACGGAATAGATAGATACCTCCAAGAAACGTTCCAAAGTATCCCACATATCAGCACTTGTCATGCCACTAAAAGGTGACTTGTTGCCGCTTATGTTCATTGACTCATCAACAAATCTCATAATGGAAGGACTTGTTAGCCTCCCAAGATCAGTCTTCTCGGCCATACTCCTCAGATATTTCACATACAATCTGCACAAAATAAAAGAAGCATACTTCCTAAGGGTTGCAAGAAAGAAAAGAAACACAGAGAAATAAGAAACAAAAGAAAGCAAACATAGTGCACACCTTGTTTTACTGCTTAGACCTATCATCCGAAGAGTTTCCTCAGTGCTAGTGCCATCGTAAATTATAACGTCAAAAGTCTTCCCCTTGTGGTTCTTTCGGGTTGCTTGCCTAAAGAAACCAACAAGCCTCTCGAGTTCAAGCATTGAAAAGATGGAATCCATCCCTGGAAGCACTCCTAGTTCTTCTCCAACCACCTACTACACAGCAATAGCCAAAACAACCGAGGACTCAAAATCCCAATCTCTTCCTTGTCGACACTCGCAGGTATGAAGGTGTGTTCACATACCTACCCCTTCAAGAACCCCTTGGGTCATATTAAGTCGGGCATCTGCTTGCTTCAGCTGTTTAAGAGGTTCTAGAAGCATCTGCAGTTTTTTCCAGGAACCGTTGTTAAGAAAGTTCAAACTCCGAACCAGACATAAAGTATGCCACGATCGAAACAAAGAGGGACACACCTTTGTGGTTTCCAGCCTAATAACCGAGAGATTGTCGTTGATTAAGGTAGGAGAAGTCCCAATCTTGCTTCCGAGGAGGAAATCAGCAGAAAGATCTTGATTATGTACCACCAAGCATGTACTGAGCCCAGCCAATGCGTAATGCTATGGGCATAGCCATTGTATTAGTTAGTAACAACAACAAATATTCAATCTCGATACACAATATCAGATGCAACGAAGCTAAGCAGAGAGGAGAAAGCTTTGATCTTTCAGGTTCAACAGATTCAGTACAACGTAACATTATAGATTCATGGTGTGAACCATCTCTAGCTGGCTCCGATAAGGTTCATAATCAAATTGATTCAGGCAATTGCTACTCGAGTTCCCCATCAAATTTGATGAATGCAAAGAGAAAGAGATTCGAAGAATGGGTTTTTTTTTTCACCTGAGCGGCGAAAACAGCGGCGGTGGTCTTGCCGGAGCCGCCTTTCCCGAGAAATGTGACGAACTTCGTGGGTTTCGGAGACGATTCTCCGACGGAATCGTTATCAATTGTCGAAGATGTTGCCACCACAGAAGCTGCTCGACGTTTCCTGGAGACTGAAGCTGATTCCGTCCGCACAAGGGGTAGGAGATTCAGAGTTGGGCTTGAGCATGTAAGAGAAGAAACGAGCAAAGACACCATTTTGTTTGTGCAAAATTGAAGAGATGAGGAGATTGGCCGGAGCTATGGATGTTTTGAGCCGCTTGTCATAAAGGAGCTGACACACAATTGACGCTTGCGCTCGACTTTTCTGACCGAATTAACAGAAAAATACCCTTCACATTTCCCAACTACTTACTTATTCATGGATCATGCTCCATTAGTGTAGTAGCCATCCACATTCGGATACCCGTTCGGATTCGAATCGATTTTTTCGGGTTTTTAGGTATCTAAATTTTAGAAGTCTAGGACCTATTTCGGGTTTTGAATTCGGTTCAGTTCCGTCCGGGTCCGGATCGGATCTCGAATACTCAAAATTTATCATAATTCTCGAAAAAACTAAAAAAATTATTTAATTTAAATAAAATTTGGTTAAATTTTGCAAAATTATTTAAATTTGACCAATATAACTTTTTTTTTTGAATATTTTAATTATTTCGGTCTAAACATAACTAATATATTCGGTTTATAATTATAATTTTTAGTATTTTGTTTATTTCAAAACTAAAAATACATAATATTTTTAAATATATGATTGTATTTCGTATATTTTGGATAACCATTCGGATTTCGGTTCGGTTCGGGTATTCGAAATATTTTATAAAAAAAACTATTCAGATATTTATAATTATTTGGTTCGGTTTGGTTCCGATTTGATTTTTCGGTTCAGTTATTTTGCCAGACCTAGTGTCCATAATTGCAACTAACGTTATTAATATCATATCCTACAGAATCTCTATAACCTAAACCAAAAATATAATTGTTTTTATAATGTTTTTCATCTTCTTCTTTTTTTTTAACATATTCTTCCATTAATGAAAACCAACTTTTAATAAAACAGATGAAAATGAATATTAATGAAAAGCAACTTTTAATAAAACAGATGAAAATGAATTTTATTTTTGAACAAGTGTTAATTTTAAAGAAGGTGAAACCAAAAAAAAATATTGTTTCACAAAAAGCCATCTGGCCTAATTTCTCAAAACAATTTTCGTTTGAAGGAGATAATAAATAAGTAATATTTTGGATTGGTTATATAGTTCAATGGTTTATGTTTTGTTTAAAATTTTAAATTTATATTGAAATTATTATTAAAAAAATTGAAGTTTTAATCAGTTAGTTTATTTTAGCTTGGTTTAATTCCGGTTAAAGTTTATTTCGAAAAAACAAAACAAAATAAATCAGATCGATTTTCAAATTGAATTTTGCAGTATGGTTTGAGTTGGGTAGGATCGGTTAAACCGAATTAAGTATATCCTAATTCAGATTTTTGAAACACGTTCTGAACCGACAACAAGTAATAACTCCGCGTGTGGAAGCATCACTAAAACGGCGACGTTCGGTTGAGATCGAACAAGACTTTTGTTATATATGTGAATAGAATAAATCCAACTCTTGTTAACTTTTAGCAAAGCCATAGATTTGCGATTGAGCATCTCAGACCAGAAGGAGGAAATTAGGAAGAACGATTTGATCAATCTCGACAGAACAAGATGGTACGTGTTGTTGTTGATGTTTTTTTTTCAATCGATCTCTCAAATAATTGTTCCGTATGTTAATAGCTTGATTTCCCTTCTGTCCCTTTCGGGTAGTGGTAAATTGGGGATATCGTTGTTTGTTTGTTGATTGGAATTGAATCTCCGAAGCCCTAAGCTATACTGGAATGAGTTTGGATTTATTTTGCGATTTCGGGTCTTGGGTGCTGGGATTTGGGTTTAGGGTTTCATAATGGATGATTATATCTTACGTGATTGTACCAATAGGTTAACTAGCTTAATCGGGTTTTTGACAATTTGAAAGTTTTCCAGGTTTTTAGCTTGTTGTCGAAATTCTCTGTATGTTTCAGCTAATCGAATGAATCAATTTGGGATCCTTTCTGCTTTGGTGTTTCATTGATTTTAGTTTCATTTGTTAATCGTTTCAATTTTGGTCCCTTTTGCAGTCGACTCTTGCAGCTGCCAGGGCAGACAACTTTTACTATCCACCAGAATGGACTCCCGATCAAGGTTCCTTGAACAAGTTTCAAGGACAGCATCCCCTGAGAGAGAGGGCAAGGAAATTAGGCGAGGGAATCTTGATCATAAGGTAATATAATCAAATACTACATCCATTCCAGTGACGGCCTAGTTCCGAGGCTGTTTCATTGGCACGGAGATGCCACCTTTGGTTGAATTTACATAAGTTGTTCATTAGATTCCTTATTTAATCCATGGATAGCTTCAAACAACTATGATGATCAAAAGTTGGAAAAAGTGTGTATTAGGCTTGAGTTGTTGTCCATGTGCTAAAAGTCTGTCTCTGGTGTACGTTATGTTGATCGATCAGAAGCTTTGTTTTTGTTTGATTAGCAGGAGGGTACTCTCACATCGGTTGAATTTTTCATATGCGCTTTTGTTTTGTTCAGGTTCGAGATGCCCTATAATATATGGTGTGGTGGCTGCAATAATTCTATGATCGCCAAGGGTGTTCGATTCAATGCAGAAAAGAAGCAAGTTGGGAACTATTATTCCACAAAGGTACGATTGAGAGACTTTCCTTTTTCTATGATCACCTTAAGCTCCTCTCCGCGAAAACCTTTGATTTCACAAATACATTGTATATTCTCTTTTTGCTTGCCATAGAACTGGTGCTGAGGTTAATATCTTATCATGGTCAGATATGGAGTTTTGCAATGAAATCACCATGCTGCAAACATGAGATAGTCATTCAGACAGATCCTCAGAACTGCGAGTATGTAATTACTAGTGGTGCCCAGAAGAAGGTCGAGGAATATGACGTGGAAGACGCAGAAACCATGGAGCTCACTGCTGAGGAAGGTTGGTTTCTACCTTCTTCGCCAAGTTTGCTTTTAGAATCTCTATAGGTCTCTCAATAGGTGTTTGGCTTTTCATCCTCCTTATTTGTTGCGGCGCTCATTCTTGATATGATATTATAACCTTGTGCAGAGAAGGGAAAGCTTGCAGACCCGTTTTATCGTTTAGAGCACCAGGAAGTTGATTTGCAGAAGAAGAAAGCAGCAGAACCGCTTTTGGTCCGTCTCCAGCGAGTCTCAGATGCAAGACATGCAGATGACTACTCCCTAAACAAAGCTCTACGTGCACAAATTAGGGTAAGTTACAAGTTTGCAAAAAAAATTTTCTGCTTGCAATCTCGTTTTTTGATTCCTCCTTTCTAACCTTTGCTTGTTCTCCAGGGACACAGGAAACGTGTAGCTGAAGAAGAGGCTGCTTCAAGGAAGCTAGGCTTGGGGATAAGACTTCTTCCAAAGAGCGAAGAAGATATAGCAGCTGCATCAAATGTGAAATTCAAGACCAAGTTTGATAAGAATCGAAAGGATAAACGAGCGCTGATCCATGCATCTTCCATCTTTCCCGAGTCATCTTACGCAATGTCATCATCGAGCAAGAAAAGATTGGAGCTAGAAGCAAAGAGAAGGAAAATAAGTGCAGCGTCAGCCTCGAGTCTATTGAGAGGAGGATTCAAAGCTTCAGCAATGTCTAAAATCCCATCATCAGCAAGCAAGTTCAAGAGTTCAACAGTTTCTGTAAGGAAGCTGTAGTTTAGCAACTGTGCTTGAATCCCAGTTTTTTTTTTTTATGTTTTAAAATTTTATTAAAAAAAGCGCATGATTTTTTTTTTTTTTACAGCAAGCATTTGATCTATTAGTATATACATATATAAATAAGTAAGTTTTGTATCTATATCTATGGAACTCATAATAACAAAAAGAACTCATAATCTAAACTTATTTTGCATTCCAAAATATCACACGTTTACGGTTTATTAGATTTTTGTGTTTTTAAAAGATAACACATCATAAAAATATATTAAATAAAAAACAAGTAAAAACAAAACACTAATACACATTAATTTATTTTTTACCATGTCATTATTTTTCACACAATATTTTGACAAGCTAATATTTCTCAGTCCACAAAAACTTTTTATGTCTTTCAACTGTATTAATTTTTTTTCCACACTCTATTAGCGCCAATAATGTATACACTTCATATTTTTCTTTCTCTAAAACTATAGGGTTGACTATGGTACAGTACCCCTAATATACAACTTTTTCGATATACATCCTAAAATTTCCGCCTCTTTTCTACACACCAAAAAAAAAAATATTTACCAAACATCATGAACTTTGTATTCTCTTATAATTACAACATAACGATTAGAAATTATGATTGAGTTTAATAAACCGGTAATCGCGTTTAAAAAACCACTATTAAGATAATCAGACCCTTTTAACCCCTAACCCGACTCTATAACCCGACTCCCTAACCCAAACTTATTGAAAAAAACAAAATCAATTTGGGGACAAAATTAGAGTTTTAAAGACGAGAGAAAAAGAGATTTCATCAATATTTTCTCCTAACAAAATCTCAAGGTTCGTTTATATGAGAAAACAAAATAAATCCAAGAATCGAATTGTGTCATGCTATGTGGATTAAAAAAAATATTGATTCCAAAACACAAATAAATTCGAAAACACAATTAAAAGAAAATATTGATTCGATTTAGTTTTTTCATTACATTTGGGTTAGGGAGTCGGGTCAGGTTAGGGGTTAACGTGTCGGATTATCTTAATCGTGGTTTTTTAAACGCGATTACCGGTTTATTAAACTCAACCAAAATTTTTAGTCGTTATGTTGTAATTATAAGAGAATACAAAATTCATGATGTTTAGTAAATAATAAATTTGTTTGGGGTGTGTAGAAAAGAGACAAAAAAGTATAGGATGTATATCGAATAAGTTGTATATTAGGGGTAGTGTACCAGAGTCAACCCAAAACTATATTGCTTCCTAGAGTCCCAACTACCGCTTTTGACTACATAAACTTTATCTTGCAAATTTAAGAAAGAGACATAACACATACTTTCGAAGAGGCTTCCAATTTAGTATCTCTTTTGTTACGTTTTGCTTTTCTTATCTGGTAGCTTCATTTTGTTTTTGCTCAAGTATTTTTCCCTCATCCTAAATATATCGTTCTAAAATTGGAAAACTTGGGCATTTGAATTTCTTACAAATGCAAAGTGTTTTGCATAACCAGTTATATCCAATTCTTCTCTAATTTTACTATAGAGTCGGTGGTTTTGATCAAACGTATGAGTTTTTATGGAAGAAAAAAAAATATGATCACTTCGTCTTTAGCTTTGTTGTAGACTATGTTCTCGAAGTTTTTTAGATTTTAACTTTTTAAGAGAAAGATTGAGATTTTGTAAAATGAGTTATGGGCAAAATACAATATTATTTTATGTGTAATTGACTATAAATAAAATAACGTATAATCAATGTTTCTCTTCTAGGCTTAAATATGATGATTGATTATTTAATTGCAGTTTTGCAGAAAAGAAAATGCACACAAGTTCTTCTCCAAATGGTTCTCAATGCCTTATGAGTTGGTTCTCCATAATGAATCTATCAAACATGAGAAAAAAATATCGCCCAATGTAAAAGTCCAAAGCATGTATCCATATTTTGTTTGTAGTATGAACTTGTAGTTAATATTCATGACGGAAAAGTGTTTGTCATTGACATTTCTCGGTTTGTGTAAGGAGTTATTAATTATGAGAGCTTTGAAGTTTCTAACTTGGGTAATAAAATGTAAAAATGTAAATCACATGCTTGAAATTGATCTTGAAATAAAAATATGTCCAAAACTTGTACGAATGAATAGTGATAGTAAAAACGTATACGAATACGATCCGCGCATCATCATTAATATTTAAAATTTTGTTATATTTTTATGATACAAATAAAAGGGATATATTTCATATTTTGCCTAAGGTCGTCAATATTATTAAGAAGGTTCCAATCTTGGGCGTCTAGCCAGTTGCTTCTAGACTTCTCTAGAACTGCATGAATATCTGCACTTGTTGTTTTTCAAATCTCTGAACAACAAATTGGAAGTGATTTTCAAATCACTCTACATTTGCGGGTAGAATAGCTAAATGGAAATGAACAGTGTTTTTCAGTGAACCGAATAATCCAAGCAGCAATTTGTGAAATCAAACATAACGAATCGTGTATGAACAGATCTAACCTAACGAATCGTGTATGAACATATTTAACCTAACGAATCGTGTATGAACATTGCTTTTTCAAATACCGAATAAAATATTCCAAGGAAATCACCCAATCTGGTACTCCTGTTTCTAGGGTCTGCAAATTGACCGCGAACGCGAACTCCATATTCTCCATGCGAAACAAAACCAGCGGAGGCACAACAACAGATCTCACCGCTCCATCTTCAAATCGGAGGACTCTCTGGTAAAATTGATTGACGGCGTGATCAGAAACATGGCTTCTAGCCTGAGATCGGTGAGCCCTAGCTCAGCCTCCGCCATTCTCCAGTTGTGGTTCGCGGGATCTGATCTCTTTCCCTAACCCTAGCCGCCTCCCTCCCTCACTGGTTTTTTCTATATAACATTTCTCGTCTTCTCTCCTCTTTACTGCGATACCAATACCGTTGGTACAGATCTTTTTTTTCTCTCCCTTTCACAATATGATCCCTTCCCGTTTTGCAAGAAACCGTTGGCATCCGCTTCTTGGTTTAGTTTTCTCTCCTATTGGGTTTCTTTTTGGGCTTTATTGTTATGGGCTTCGAGGTTTTAATGCCTCTAACTATTGGGCTTCCGGGCCTGTGTAATAATTTTCATTCTCATGCAATTAAATTGAATGCCTTTACGAAAAAAAAAAACAAAACCAGCGGAGGCTATTCTGAGAGACGAAAGGAAGTAATATTTTTCTTTTGTAAGGAAATTGGGTTTATTTTCACTGGCCCTAATAGGGCCTTTCAAGCTGACCTTTGCAGACCATACCGTTAATGAGATAATAATTAAGTAATCTTTGGGATTGGTTAAAGTTCAATGGTTTATGTTTTGTTTAAAATTTTAAATTTAACTTGAAATTATTATTAAAAAAAATTGAAGTCTAATCAGTTAGTTTATTAATTTTAGCTTGGTTTAATTCATTCCGTTTAAAGGTTATTTCAAAAAAAAAAAAATAAAAAATCAGATCGATTTTCAAATTGAATTTTGCAGTATGGTTTGACTTGGGTAGGTTGGGTTAAACCGAATTAAGAGATAAAAAAAAATTTGGAAAACTAATGTTCATCAAGAGACAATAGCAAATTGTTTTCGACACTGCAAGATTCGTTCAGGAGATGTCGTATCAAGAAATTTAAAAGATGAATCAAACGACATTCGTGAACATGAAGTAGTGATTAATAATATCGGTTATCATATCGATTTCAAAAAAATTATTATTTTACACTGACCTGACTCGGGACCGAAGAAATTTATTAATTTATAGTGATTATTAATTTATCAAATATTAATTTATAAAGGTTTTAGTGTAATAAAACTCCGCGTGTGGAAGCATCACTAAAACGACGAGGTTCGGCAACTAACGCTATTAATATCAATATCCTACAGAATCTTTATAACCTAAACCAAAAATATAACTGTTTTTTTTTTTTTTAACATATTCTTCCATTAATGAAAACCAACTTTTAATAAAACAGATGAAAATGATTTATTTTTGAACAAGTGTTAATTTTAAAGAAGGTGAAACCAAAAAAAAAATGTTTCAGACCTTAGTTCAAACCAAAAAAAAATATATCGGATTAGCTTTATTTTGATCATGTATATTTTAAATGGTTGTTCTAAATTTCTTCGATTTATAACATAAAATTTTGTATTACGTTTTTGAGACCTTTTAGTCCGCGCAAGGCGCGGACTACCTACCTAGTAGTTTTAGAAAGGAGATAGATCGATCGGAATCTGACGACTTCACTGAAGAATATCTCCTTTCTAAAAGCATTAGGATTATTTACTGTGGGATTTTTAGGAACGAAAATTTAACTTATTTAATATATTATTCAATTTGTGATATGATACGAAAGTCAAGAGAAGTTGTCGTTTGAGTTCTTAGACATGGTCTGTCCGACAGTAAACATACGACCTGGAAATGAACAAGAACACAAAGAAAGCAATGGAGGTGAATGCGGCAAGCAACCAGTAAAAGTAATCTACATGAGCTCGGTTCAGGTTTGTGTTGAACCAGCTGACTCCGCCATCTCTTCCCGTAGCCCAATCAACCACAATGATGAGCAAACCGCTCAAGAAGTTCGAAAGACCCATCGCACTCAAAGAAAACGCGAGACCGATACTTCTCAGCTCTTTCGGGACTTGGTCGTAGAAGAATTCTTGTGTTCCTACCAAGGAGAACACGTCGATCATCCCGAGTAACATATACTGAGGAACGAACCACCATATGGACATTGGAACGGTTGCATCCGGCTTGTCTAAGAGCCGGTGTTCCTCAGCGATTCGCAACCGTTTGGCTTCTACCAATGCTGCGAGCACCATATTGAGGCTCGAAAGCACCATCCCGGCTCCTATTCTCTGGAGCATTGTGATCCCGAAACGCTTTTTGGTAATCAATCTAGCTATTGGAAGGAACACACGCTCGTATATCGGAACTGAGATGAGAACCGATATAGCGACGAATGACAATAAAGAAGCCGGGGGAATTTCTAAGCCCGGTAAAAAATTTCTGTCCACGGTAACGCCTTGCTTCGTGAAGAAAGTAAAGTATTGAGCATAAGGAATCGTGCTCACCACGGTTGTGATCCATATCGGAATAAGCCTTACCAAACCCTTCGCGTCTTCCACGTCCCTACCACTACATGGCTTTGCACCTCTTCCTTCTCCTGAGATCATCGCTTTTGCTAGGAAACTTGTCACACAAGATAAAGAAAATTTCACTAAAATTAAGTCTAGCAGTAACCAAAAAAATTGAAATGATGACCAGAGTTTTGGGATTTATGCAACTTACTCGAGCCGACCTTTAGGTTCATCAGACCGACCGTCCTCCAGTTGATCTATGCCCAACCCCGAATGTTCTAAACTCAGTTTCCGATTCTTGAACGCCGCGACAAAAACTCTACCGATTCTTGCAAAAGCGTTACTATTCTCTTGGCGATTTCTCTTTGGGTATCTGTAAATTTTTCTCCCGAGCAAGAAGATAGCAAGAGCCATAACCATGAACAAACAAGGAATCCCAAATCCAAGAGCCCAATTGACATTGCTTTGAACATACACCACTAAAGTGATCGATAAGGCTATTCCCGCGGATAAACTCAAGAACCACCAATTGAAAAACGATCCTCTAGCCATTCTCTCTTTAGTATCTTCCGAGTCAAATTGATCCGCACCAAACGCTTGAACACACGGCTTGTGTCCGCCTTGTCCTATGGCCACAAGGTACAGAGAGCAGAAAAAAAGTACCTTCACCCAGAAAGACGGTTTAGAGGAATCGTCGTTACGTTGCTCAGAGGATCCCATGAGGGTTAGGGAAACCGATAAGGTCAATAGCTCCAGCCCCTACAATAATATCACCCGGTTTACTGTAAGAAATATTTCGAACTGGGGAGAGTAGAGGAGACAAGAAGAAAACGAAGGTACCAACCAGTATGTAGATGAGGGAAGCTACAAGAATTGTCCGGTAACGACCGAGGTAAGCGTCTGCTACGAAAGCTCCTATAATAGGAAGCGTCGAGGCGGTTCCCAACCACGTGTTCACGTTCACGGCGGCGGTCGCCGTCGATTGTCCGAGCTGTCCGGTCAGGTAAGTGATCAAATTGCATGCAATCCCAACGTAAGCAAACCTCTCTGCGACTTCCACACCTGAAACATACATATAAGAACAAATCAAGATTTATAGCAACAACGAACAAACACTAATTTTAATCACAATATGTGACTCCAATCTCTCCTCTCGATTTAGTTTTTTTCTTTTCACCTATTATGAACCAGGCGGATCTCCATCCGCCGGTCGAAGACTTTCTGGCGGGATTTCCACGGTGGTCGACGGAGTCGCTAACTGAATCTTCTAGAAGTGCAACTTCTTCCTCGGGTATCGTCATTTCAAGCTAACTGGAATTAGGAACTCTGTGAAAACTGGACTTAAACTGGTCGATCTTGTTCTTTTTTAGATGAAGAATATATACTACGAGGTGTAGCAGTCAGAGAACTATATATAGAGTGCATACCAGTTTACCATTAGTAGTATGACATATTGTTATTGTAATCTAATTCTTTTTATGGACGAGTTTTTCACGAGCTATATACTTTAGTCGTCTATATTATTTGATTAATCCAAACCGAGTAACATGCAATGTTATGCTATTGTATGATTTATGATTTCTATCAGCGATTTGTGTTCATCATAATATATGGAAAAATAAAAAATTGCTAGCTATACCAACTATGGTACTTTGTATGGTCATCATAATGTATGAACTAAAAAAATGTATGTTTACTTTACATCAACTAATCTATAATATAATAAGAGAGTTTTCTCTATTTCTAAAATGTACACATCAACACTAAACTCCTATATTAATGGACCCCACCTATTTAAAACTCTTACTAATCAAACAAAGTTGTGTCAAATAACTTTAAATAATTTAAAAAAAAAAATTTATACTATCTAAAATATGTGCGTATGGTATTGTCTTGGGTATTTGCGTGTAAAATAAATATAAAACTGTAATTAAAATCACACAGTAGTGGAATATAAAATATAAACACATAAAAAAAAATATTTCAACATAAGTTAATAACATAAGTAAGAGAAAACCGTTACTATATGCAAACACTAATAAGGAGAAAAAATAAAACACACTACACATAATGCAACTTTAAACATAAACCGAATATTAAACTAAATTTTCAAATTAAAAAAAATTGTTTCCAAAAAAAATACATAAAAACAAATATAAAACATGAATGTAAATAAGCCCGCGCGAAGCGCGGGATCAATCTCTAATAATATATAATATAATGTATGGTGACATATATATAGATTTGTTAAATTTAATTGGGTTAATATATATATATCAATCAAAAGTCAATGATTATAGTTTTCACGGACTATAGTTTTTCCTTTCTATTTTTGTTTATTTTTTGGTCAATCTATCTCTATAATATAATTTAAGAAGACATTTTTAAAAATAAATTTTGTTTTGTAAGTTATTACATGAAATGCCATAAATAATAAAGAATAATTGAAATAGGAAAGAATATAATAGTCTTTTAAAATTATTGATTAGAATATGGAAAGTATATATTTTGCATT
>PKML01009210.1:26721-37307 GCA_002933935.1 Eutrema yunnanense | reverse complement strand
CTAGTAAACACCCTGACTTGGGATTAAGTAACAAAGAATATGAATACTAAGATATGCTGTGAGCACAAAACTCCAGAAAGTAAGATAATGGAAAAATAAGATCCTTTTGTTTGTTTCTTTAGTAAAACTTAAAGAACAACATTATTTTTATTAATAGAGAAGGAGAAAGAAACAGGACCTTGAACATCCCTTCGAGTTTGTTTGTAAACTGGGTACCACACTCAGTCTTCAGCTGTAGGTGTCACCAAGGTTGGGTCAGTGTCTAAGAACTTACCGATATAAAAATTTTGGGTTGTAGGTGTCACCAAGGTTGGGTATATGTTTGAATTCTATAAACATATATAATTGTGACAAAAAGCCACAATTGTCTTAAGCCTTATGAATCACTTACCAAATCATCAAAGCAATTATGAATCACCCTAAAAACACCTCCAAACACCTCCAAATCACTTACCTATATTCTCCAAATCCACCTAAAAATCACCCTAAATCCCACAAAAAATGAAATCCACTAAACTAATTAAAATCCAAAGTTCAATACACCCCCCTAAGTGATCAATCTAGTTCAAGCACTAAGAACAACATAGATGAAGAATCCAATAGATAATTCCCTAATTAACCAACCCTAACTATTGATTCATGAAATCCTTTGAAACCATAAACCTAACTAAACGACTACTCGCTCATAGTTGCAGAGAAAACACAAAGAAATGAAAAGAATTGCATAATAAGATTAGAAAGTAGAAAACAAGGTTCATAAATCTTCTCCGGTGTGAGTTAGAGATTTGTCTCCCCAAATCTTACAAGTGCAAAGCCAAAAGTTCTCTGATGAATAAAATAAAGCTTATCCTAAACAATGGCTTAAAAAATAATAAATAGGTCTAACCGGTCCAGAATAAGGAAAACTGAAATTCCCTTTTTCTTCAATGTCGCTTAACCGACCGGTTTAGGAAAGGATCGATTGATCCAAAAAAGATCGATCAATCGAAAAGTCTTCTGCTCGATCTTCAGGAAAAGGATCGATCAATCGAATTGTGTTCTCCGTGAACGTCAGGGAAAGGATCGATCGATTCAATGGAGGATCGATCAAATGAAAAGTAGTTTGCACGGGCTTCGAAAAAGGATCGATCGATCCTTTGGTAGGATCGACTGAATCCACTTTTGCATGTCTCAAGCTCGTTTTGCGTCCGATCCTTGCTCTTGACGCCTAAGACTCCATCCAAACGTGTTTCAACCTGAAAAAACTCGATAAACACTAAAAGGACTCGAAAAGCACTTGAAGACTTGGGTTAAAATGCGTTAAAAACACCACACATCATTTCAGAGTCCAAACTTTGCTTTTTAGTGGTGTGATATTGGGTTCGAGGATCTGTTGCTGCCCTTCTTATTCCTCCAGCTGAGTTGCGAGTGCGTAGCCTGATTTGACCGAATAGATACCAGACTTTGTATGATTCCAGCAAAAAACATCCGCCTTGTAGCCTCGGCTCGGCTTAATACTTCGTATTAACGGGATGTCTTCAGGGGCAATTAGGTTTTGCAAAGTCTCCAATCTCCATTCCCTGATTTTCTGATCAATCATGTGTCCAACGTATAAATGCAGATCTCGGAAGACGCCATTATTTGAGGCTGGTCTAGAAGGGATTAATGGGATCTAATTTTCAAGCCATACTCTTGTATTAATACCCGATCCTATCGAATTCCTTAATCCGGATTGGAGGAGGGCTACAAGAAGCCATAATGCTTCGCCACCCATAAGATGGGGAGTTTGCTTTCCCCACTTCCATCGGGGTTAAGTATCGAAAATACCTTCTTTTTAGAACTCGGGCAATTAGTGATGACGGAAATTGGATAAGACACCATAATTGCTTCGCAAGGAGTGCGAGATTAAAGTTCTTTAGATCACAAAATGCCAGACCACCTTTATCTATAGGGAGACATATTTTGTCTCATGCTATCCAATGTAGGCCCCGATTATTTTGCTTGGTACTCCACCAGAATTTCGAGATAGCGCCTTTGAGTTTATTAATAATCTCCTAGGGTAGGAGGAAACATGACATAACATAGGTCGGGAGAGCTTGCGTAATAATGACTTCCTTTCCTCCTTTTGATAGGAACTTTGCTGACCAAGAATTAATTCGGCTATTTATACGCTCTTGAATATGGGCGAAAGCCTGTTTCTTCAAGCCACATATCCTTTCGGGCAGGCCTAGATACATACCCATACCTCCTTCCTTCGAGATACCTAGAATCCTCTTAAGTTTAGTCTTGACCTCAAGGGACACTTTACTTCCAAATATGATGGATGATTTTGAGACATTTAGTTGTTGTCCTGAAACTTGTCCATATCAATTTATGATCTTCATCAACTCTACACATTGCAGGACATCTGCTTTACAGAATAAAATGCTATCATCCGCAAGCAGAAGATGAGAAACCGTTGGGCTTGCTTGCGCTATTTTGAGACCCGTTATATGCCCTCCTCAAAGCTGAGCGATAAGAGTTTCCGTAAGGATGATAAATAAGAAGGGTGAAAGGGGGTCCTATTAATGAAGGCCCCATGATGGGCCTTACATTTCTTTTCGGCTCTCCATTCAGGAGGACTTGATATGAAACCAAAGACATGCACCATCGGATCCATGAAACCCACTTTGCATCGAAGCCCATTTTGAGCATTAGAGCTTCCAAAAAGATCCATTCAACCCTATCATATGCCTTACCCATATCCGTTTTTATTGCCACAAATTTAGATTTGCAAATAGGGTTCGTTCGTAAGGCATGGAAGATTTCCAAGGTCAACTAATATATTATCTGTGATCAGACGTCTAGCCACAAAGGCCGGTTGAGTCTCCGAGATTAACTTCGGGAGGAACCGCTTTAGTCGTTTACACAAAATTTTGGAAATAATCTTGTAGTTCCGTCATCTCTCTCGGCCTCTCTGTTTTTGGGATTAAACAAATATTAGTTTGGTTGAGGCGTTCATCCAAAATTTTCGTGACAAAGAATTTTACTATCATGATGATATCTTTTGCTGTCACTTCCCATAATTTTTGGTAAAATAAGCCCGCCATTCTATCCGGGTCGGGCGCTTTTCCGAGATTTATCTCAAAGAAGACCTTTTTTTATCTTCTCGTCCTTTGTAGGTCGGGTGACAGAAGCATTAATCTATGGGGAGACTTGTGCGGAGACTTGTGCGGTGACTTACTGATATGCTCAAATTAATACCCTATTCAGATACTAAAACAGTTGTTATAGTATAGTTAGGGGTCGAACACAAAGACTCACAGAGACACACAAGAGATTATGAATGTGGGAATTACGCTAAGCAATCAATGGTATTGAAAACAAGTACGTAAATTAAAACAGATGTAAATTCAGTTGGAGAAAGATAGGTTCAGGGTATTTCTCAGGAGATCAATGAATGCAGGTAAACTAACTAACAGGATTCAGATTTAGCGCGGTTCTTGAACTCAAATCACTAAAGTATAACTAACCAACTCTCGTTGTGAAAGCTATGTAAATCTAGATCCTGGAAATTCCAAATCTCTTTGTGAATCATAAAGTCTAAATCAGCCTCTTAAATCAAGTTTGATATGTTCACAAAACAACTAAACCAAATCTCTTTGCAAATAGTTATTTTGCTCACCTTAGGTTCTATCAGGTAATTAATCGCACTCTCGCGCCTAATCAATTATCCTAAGATCTAAGTTCTAGGTGATCAATCCAGAATTTAGCTTTGCAAATAACCTTTGGTGAAGAACTAATTCAGATAAAGAATCCTAATAACAAATCAACCTAGCATTCAGAGAAAACCCTATTTGAGAACCCTGAACCTAACAAGGGATCTACTCAGACATGGAGAATGAAACAATCAACATAACTGAATAAATCATCAATAGAATAAAATAAGAGTAGAATGAAACAGGGGTTCGAAATCTTCTCTCAGACGAACAGAGTTCTGACTTGTCTCCCCTCTCTCAGAAATCCTCAAGAACAATGTAATGAAAATCACCAGAGCCAAAGTTGCTGTAAAATCTAATTTAATAGTCTAAACACGAATTGGGGTCTTCTTGTAAATATTAAAGTCTTCTGGGAAAGTTTTGCAATTCTTCAAACTTCATTAAAGTCGCGACTTGTGATCTCCTCGATGGGTGTCGATCGATACCAGGGGGTATCGATCGATGCTTGACGCTTCGATCAGGTACTTAGTCACCAGACTTCAGTTTTGCTCCATAATGCTCCATAAAACTCCAATATTTCCAATAATGCTCCAAATGTGCTAAAACCTGTAAAAGACTCTATAATAGAATAAAGACTCGATAAAACAGACTTATATCATGGCTTAAACAGGGTAAAAACTATGATATATCAACTCCCCCAGACTTAGCCTTTGCTTGCCCTCAAGCAAATAGAAGGCTAAACCAGAGAAAGAGGTTTGAAAAGGTAGAGACTCACTTGTTCTTGAATCGTGGAAATAACCAATTTCCCAAGCACCCAAATGTCACCTAACCAACTTTTGATCTAACCACCATGTACTTCTCCGTAGACATTCGCAGCTTCCCAGACTACACACATTATTTCACAGCATCGTTCAATCAAGCCATCCTCGCCAGTTTCATCGTTGTGAATTAGTATCAGGAACCTTCTAGATTCTTTCCCATACAATATCATGACAAGGAACCACCCTTTTTCACACCTTTTTTGGTATTATTTCTCTCCCCCAGACTTATTTATTATTATATTCTCTCTTTTGTTTTTAGCTTTGCATATACAGATCAAGGTACGAGATGCGAGTATTGATGGTGTTTGCCACCAAATCCCCGGTTCTTCTCTCTCAACGTATCAAAGGATGTAGGCGAATAATGGCATCATAGGAAAATGCCTCGCTTCCAATCCTCTGTGTGATCATTCCCTCTTGAGTAGAATAATGGGATCGCTGGAAATTTTCCTAACCCTCTACTCAGTAGAAAATCATTTCATATTTTAATGCACTTATTAATTAACTTGTAACAGGGAGAGAAATACCGTTATTTTAAAACACATGGGTTCCTTTGTCAGATACGAATGAGGAATCAAGCTCTATAGATACTAACCACTTTGATGAAGTGCAAAAATTTGGCTCAGGCTTTAAGGAACTTTGCTGGAAACATGAGTGTTTTCTGGTTAACTAGTCAGCCTTTGGATTTTTCATTAGTCGATCTAGAACTGATTGTGTAACAATGGTCACTTAGAAGCAAGGTCAGATAAAAAATCAAGAAAAATATCATAGTCTCAGACAAAATTTTGACTCAATAAAACAACGAATGACTTAAAAACGGACTGACTCTAAGAAAAACAAAAACAAAGTCAGCGACTACCTCCCCAGACTTAAACAACACTGTCCCGGTGTTATCTAGCCTAGAGTTGGTGAAAGAAAATAAATGAACCAAGTGGATTATGAAAACCAGAAACCGTACCTTTACAGGGTATCGATCGATACTAGAAGGGATCGATCGACACCAGCCTTATATCGACACACTGATTGAAAATCAGTGGTGTCGAGTTGCTTAACCAGGGAAAGCATTCCATTGTGTTAGATGTTAGCACTGTTAGGAACACTCAAAAACAGGTTAAAAGCAACATGGTAGATCAAATATAAATCCAAAAAAGTTCAAATGCAAAAACAAATACTGACATAAGTTCAACAGAAAAGAAAAATAAAAGAAAAAGAAAGAAAAATACAAACGTGAAGACAGAAGACTAATCCTGCGTCTCCTCAGAATCACCATCAGAATCGGAATCGTCAACAGGAGAAGGATCAACAGGCTGAGGCGAAGGACCAGCGTCCGTGGTAGTCATGCAGCGACAACGAGAAATCGCAGTCCAGATGCTCCGCATGCTCTCTATCATCACCTTCTGAAAAGCGGCTGGCTCCATCGGAAGTTCCGAATCAGACGGAAATGATGGTGCAGGGATAGGGGAAGCTGCCGCTTGCGATCGCTGAGCGCGTCCTCCCTGACACGAAGTAGATGGAATGTCAGCAGCAGCAGGTGCAGGCACATGAGCTCGCCGTCTAGTCGCAGGTGCGCGAATCATCAGGTGTGGTGGAGGCTCGAAACGAAGCTGAGAAGGATCCTCGAGAATGTCTTTCAGCCTATCGTTAGGGAGCGACACCAGAAAATCTCCAGCAGAAGTAGTAAAGAACCAACGCCTCTCGGACTTCAACCACTTAAGGTTCCTCAGATGGCTCTCATCCATGTACCGACGTGCAGTGACTATCGAGCAGCTCGTAGTACTGATCCCGAGATGCTGGAAGATAGGTGTCAAAAGACTACCAACTGACTCCTTCTTCGTGCTCGGGCCTGTGAATGGTTTGGTCTTCAATGAGACCAAATGATGTGCAAACACAGCGCCAAGGTTGACCTCTGTAAGATCAGGTCATGCGAAATCCTCCTCAGGAAGAATGTCTCTGATAGCCAGACACAGGAGTAGAAGCTCGGTCACCCTCATCTTGTTCGGTTCCATCTTGCACAAAAGAGTGGTGCTCAGGATTCGAACCAAACAGCGCATGACTGGGTTCCGTATATCCATCTGAGTGGATGTCTTGGAGTCGTAGGCTCCATTCCCGAAGTGTTCCCAGAATGTCTGCATGTCGGGATGCTGTGCGGGAAGAGCAACTCTGCTGCAATCCCGCGAAAAACCGTAGATGTCACAGAGATCAGTGAGTGGTAACCTGTACCTCGCTTCACAAGTCATGAAAGTCAAAGCACCCTCCTGTGCATCCCGGAGAACCTCGTCCTAGTAGCAGACGCGGACTGTCGCCATGAACTGACGAACCAAATCCGGGTAAAGATCGTACTGCTGAGTGGCCATCCGGCCCAGACCAATCTTCCCAAGCAAACGGGCCAACTCTGTGTCAAGGCCCAAACGACGCATGGAGACCCCGTCAACAAACCGAGTAGGCTCTATAACCACTCTCAACCACGCGTTATAGTGCAGTGTGTCATAATCATCCCACTCTTCCAAAATGGTTCTGTAAGTGCAATCGTCACTCAGCGCAACCGCTCTCTCCGTCCCGTTCCAATCTCGATGACAAGGGATCATGGCCTTCTCATTCAACTTAGGCCAAGGACCTCTGCGTGGGGCCACAGGAACATCCGTAGCAGATGGGTTAGAGCTCGATGCGTCTGTAGTCCTGGCTCTCTTTGACCTAGATGTCATCTGCAAACAAGACATAAAGACACAGCATAAATCCAACATCTCGCAGCAAATCAAGCAAATTTTTTTTTTTTTTTTTTTAGAGTACAAGTGGTATCGATCGATACAGTAGGGTATCGATTGACACCTTAGTCAATTTCCAGTTCATCCGATTCCAAATTCCGAATTTTTCAAAAGTTCAAATTAAAGGCAATTGAAAGTAAGGCAAGGTTCGAAACCACTCTAGAGCACCTCAGCAAATGACCATTGTCAAGAAAAACAAGTGCTAAAGAGTAAAATCTCACAAACCATAAACCTAAAAGTCGGATGGAAAAAGAGAAATTTCGAGTACATACCTTTGTTGATCTGAGAAACAAATGCTAGAATGAGATAGAGAGTGAAATTCTAATGAACCTAGGCACTTGAATCACCAAAATCGGTGAAGAAATGAGAGAGATGCGATTTGAGAGGGATATGGAGGCGGTATCGGTCGATGAGGAAGAAAGAAGAAAGAAGAAAAACCCGAAGGTTTTGAAAGAAGACTTACCTGCCCGCACGGTGTCGATCAATACAGGATGGTATCGGTCGACACCTGTTGGCCAATTTATGCTTTTTTCCGCACGGTATCGATCGATATGGACTGGTATCGATCGATACCCCTCGCTTAATCTGCTTCACGTTAAGACACAAGACACAAAACACAAAACTAAAAATAAAAACAAAAATAAAAGAGTTATGTACAGACTCACCGGTGGGTTGCCTCCCACAAAGCGCTTGTTTTACGTCACGAGCTTGGCTTTACGCCGTTCAGTCAGGAGAAAAGTGAGAATTTGCGCCGAAACAAGCTCCACAATTATTTTCAGCTTCAGAGTTTTGCTCATCATGCTCTCCACAAACTCCTGTCCTTTCTCTTTCAGCTCCAAAGTGAGAATAACTCTAGCCTTAGAGAATGGTTTTGAGGTTCCCTTGCACTTCACCTTATATTCAATTGAATCTCCATCGCACTTCTGAGGAGTTAAAGTCACATGGGGAACGCTTTGTACTCCTTTGCTCTTCACCTTCTTCTTTGCCTTAGCTGTTTTGACGTCTTTCTTGGTGATGACAGAAGGACTATCTAGAATGTCTGTGACAGTTGGCTCGTCAGGAGGCTCTTCCAAAATATCAATTACCAATGTCTCATCTGGAACAACGGTGATGCAAGATATATGTGTGGGAGTTCCTCTATGGATGGCTTTGTAGTACACCTCCTTGTCAATGTATGAGAACGAGATGTGCTTGCTGGGTGTGTCCATAATGGCACCAACCGTAGCCATGAATGGTCTTCCAAGGATTAACTGTGTGCGAGAATGTGCACTCATCTCCACAACCTGAAAATCAGTAGGAACCAGGCAATCTCCTACGTTAACCAACAAATCAGGGATTGTACCATAGGGAAGTGAGGTGGAACAGTCCGCGTATGTGATAGATGCCTTTAGAGGTCCAATATCAGCTCCCAATCCTTCTGCAATTTCTCTTGACATGACATTGAGGCTAGCACCTGAGTCAACGAGAGACTCTTTGAATTCAACACCAGAGATATGGCATGGAACTGAGAATATCACTGGGTCTTCCCTCTTAGTCAAATGCTTCAGGGGAGGCGGTGGACTTCTGACCTTGGCGAAAAGTGCCTTAATCTCTTCCTCAGGTTCTCTGCAGTCTCGGAAGTGACTCAGCAGAGGGCGGCACTCTAGGGCTTCTTCAAAAGTATGTGTGAGTGGAATTCTTCGTACCATCTTCTCAAAGCCACGCAGCTGTTTTGGAGAAATAGGATCTCTGAGGTGTTGAGGGATAGGATTCAGCTTCTTGGGCTTGCGAATCTGTCAACACTCGTACGCAGTTCCTTCGTAGTGTCTGGGTTGACATCGATCGATTCAGTGAGGGTGTCGATCGATGCTTGCTCCTTCGCGACGTCCTTGACAGATTCTTGAACTGGTGTCGATCGATACAAGATGGTATCGGTCGACACAGAGGTGATTTCCGAAATCTTTTCGTTCTGTAAATGAACCATCAGTTCCTTGACAGTTGCTACAGTCTGAGCTACCTGAGTCTCTAGCATCTTCTGCTGAATATTAATAGCGTCGATCCTTCCACTCAAATCTGTATACAGGGCATCAATCTTCCCATTAAATTCCACAGTCAGCTTCTGCTGTCCTTGAAGAAGCTGTTCAAACATAGATTCAATCTTGCTCTCAGAAGTTTTGGATGGTGTGGGTGGTCGTTGATACATTTGATCCTGAGATCCAACTCCATCAATGTAGTTAACATATTCCACTTCATCCTTTTCAACAAGATGGACAGCCTTCTGCTGCTTACCCATCAACAAATTATGCATTGAATCTAACTTAGCATTCACCTCAGCAATCTGACTGCGATCCGAATTACCAGCTTGCTTCTTGTGCTCCATGTCTGCATTCTTGGTACCATTGCTAGAAACCAAGTTCTCAATAAGCACATAGGCATCGTCAGGATATCTGGTATTGAAATTCCCATTACTCGCAACATCTAAGGACATCTGATACCTCCAATCGACTTCTCTGTAGAAAGTACCCAGCAGCTGAACCTGAGTGAACCCATGGTGTGGACAATCTCTCTGATATGACCTGAATCGAATCCAAGCAGCCTTGAGTGCCTCATTCGGACCCTGAGAAAACTGAGAAATCTTGTTCCTGAGATCCTCGGATCGTGCATCATCATAGAAGTTGTTCAGGAAAGCAGTCTTAGTTTGATCCCAAGTAGTCAGCGATCCAGGAGTCAACTGCTTCAGCCAGTAAGTCGCTTCTTGATAGATTCATGATCACGCCGGATCTGGAGGAGGTTCCCGAGGAAGCTTTGATCATTCCCGAAGGTCCCGTTACGCGATCCAAGACGAAGAAGTTAGCCGGAGCTGTTCGGAAACTACTCAACGACATTTGGAACGAGGATGAAGACCAACTTACGCACTACGCCGTCACCTCTTTATCATTTGCGGATTCAGCTTGAGGTTGGCCGAGTGTAAGTTGTTGTACTCTTTTCCCTATGCTCGGTTTTGTCCCAATGGGTTTTCCGAGTAGAGGTTTTAACGAGGCAACGGCTTACACTTCATATCCGGTCTAATCGCAAGTTGATTTCCGAGGGAATATTTCAGAGGGATTTTTCCGAGGGATTATTTCCGAGGGACTTTTCCGAGGGATTTCCCGAGGGAATTTTCCGAGGGATCCAATTCGAGGGAGCATTTTCGAGGGAGACTAGTCAAAGCAGCCCAAGAGACATTCAACCATTTTAGTCAAAGTCTTTGGTCTTAGTCTTCACATTTATTTGATTTTGTAATTCCCCATGCATTGTATTTTGTGCTTTCTTCTTCACCCCTTCACATTCTTTTCCTATAAATACTCTTT
>PKML01009210.1:0-16905 GCA_002933935.1 Eutrema yunnanense | reverse complement strand
ATCTAACCCCTTTGCCTTTGAGTGAACGTGTAAGCATGGATGGGAAAAAGAAAGCCGAGTTGGTTAAGCAAATGCACGAGAAGGCAAAGCAACATATCGAGCACAAAACGGAGCAATTCCGCAAATATGCCAACAAAGGTCGGAATAAAAAGACGTTTGAACCCGGAGACCTTGTTTGGATCTATTTGCGAAAGGAGCGGTTCCCGGAGGAACGGAAGTCCAAACTCTTGCCGAGAGTTGATGGACCATTCATGGTTTTGGAGAAGATCAACGAAAACGCTTATAAGATCGATCTTCAAGGTAAGTACCCCGTTAGCTCTAGCTTCAACGTTTCTGATATCATTCCTTTTATTGCAGACGAAGCAGATTTGAGGACAAATCCTTTTCAAGAGGAGGGGGATGATAGATTCATGATCACGCCGGATCCGGAGGAGGTTCCCGAGGAAGCTTTGATCATTCCCGAAGGTCCCGTTACGCGATCCAAGACGAAGAAGTTAGCCGGAGCTGTTCGGAAACTACTCAACGACATTTGGAACGAGGATGAAAACCAACTTACGCACTACGCCGTCACCTCTTTATCATTTGCGGATTCAGCTTGAGGTTGGCCGAGTGTAAGTTGTTGTACTCTTTTTCCTATGCTCGGTTTTGTCCCAATGGATTTTCCGAGTAGAGGTTTTAACGAAGCAACGGCTTACACTTCATATCCGGTCTAATCGCAAGTTGATTTCCGAGGGAATATTTCCGAGGGATTATTTCCAAGGGACTTTTCCGAGGGATTTCCCGGGGGGATTTTCCGAGGGATCCAATTCGAGGGAGCATTTTCGAGGGAGACTAGTCAAAGCAGCCCAAGAGACATTCAACCATTTTAGTCAAAGTCTTTGGTCTTAGTCAAAGTCTTTGGTCTTAGTCTTCACATTTATTTGATTTTGTAATTCCCCATGCATTGTATTTTGTGCTTTCTTCTTCACCCCTTCACATTCTTTTCCTATAAATACTCTTTCTAGTTCTTCATTTCAAATCATCAAATTTTATAAACCTTTTAGAGATTTCTCTCCTTTGTTCCTTTGTGAACTTTTCGATTCTTTTTGTGGTTAGCCAAGAAAATCATTTCGATTCTTGGGTGGTTAGCTCATTGGTCACTTCCGATTCTTAAGGTGGTTAGCTTTAAGTTCGATCCGATTCCGAGGTGGTTAGCCGAAGAGTCACAACGTTCCTTAGGTGGTTAGCCTTAGGTTCGGGTTTACCGAGTGCAGTTCATAGCTCTCGACGCAACCATTCACTTCCCCGCCTTGCTCGTTCAAGGATTATCCCCGTTTCAATTCCGCTTCAATACCAACAAGAGTGTGCGTTTTTGGGAAGATCGAATCGAGATCTATCACTTCTCCACCAAGTGAGTATAGGAAAAGCTTGCAGAAAAGGTAGTCGTAGGACACTACATTGCTCTTGATGCTAGTGACCAAGTTCTCGAACCTCTCAATGTGATCCATGGGATGTTTGCTGGAAAAACCATGAAAAGGGTGCTGTCCCACAAGAGTGTAGTATGCAGGCTTCAACTCAAAGTCATTCCTCTGATAAGGTGGAGGACGAATCGCTGATCGATTTGCATAAAACTGGTCAGGTCTGTTGCACTCACCAATCGTTCTGCCACGATTAACTACAGCATTCTCAGCGTTCGCGTTCCCAGCGACAACAGGAGCAGGTGGAATGATGTTCCCCTCTCCATCCAGACGTTGCCCTCTCGTATTGCACAACTGACCCTCTTGGTCTCTCAAAGCTCCAGCGGCATCCTGAATCAGAATCATTGTGTTGTTCATCTCTGTTGGCTTCTTTGCTTTCATGTTTGCACGTTCCAAATTCACACCTGAAACACACTAGGAAAGGAACGTAAGTAACAAAAAAACACGTTAAGTATCGACCGATACCAAGTGGTGTCGATCGATATCAACAAAGAAAAGCGTCGAGTGTCGACCGATACTATGTAGTATCGATCGTTACAGACAAGCTTAGTCAAAATTCTCAAACGTAATCTAATGGCGAATTGAGTCCCCGGCAACGGCGCCAAATTTGATATGCTCAAATTAATACCCTATTCAGATAGTAAAGCAGTTGTTATAGTATAGCTAGGGGTCGAACACAAGGACTCACAGATACACACAATAGATTATGAATGTGGGAATTACGCTAAGCAATCAATGGTATTTAAAACAAGTACGTAAATTAAAACGGATGTAAATTCAGTTGGAGAAAGATAGGTTCAGGATATTTCTCAGGAGATCAATGAATGCAGGTAAACTAACTAACATGATTCAGATTTAGCGCGGTTCTTGAACTCAAATCACTAAAGTATAGCTAACCAACTCTCGTTGCGAAAGCTATCTAAATCTAGATCCTAGAAATTCCAAATCTCTTTGCGAATCCTAAAGTCTAAATCAGCCTTTTAAATCAAGTTTGATATGTTCACAAAACAACTAAAGCAAATCTCTTTGCGAATAGTTATTTTGCTCACCTTAGGTTCTATCAGGTAATTAATCGCACTCTCGCGCCTAATCAATTATCCTAAGATCTAAGTTCTATGTGATCAATCTAGAACTTAGCTTTGCAAATAACCTATGGTGAAGAACTAATTCAGATAAAGAATCCTAATAACAAATCAACATAGCATTCAGAGAAAACCCTATTTGAGAACCATGAACCTAACAAGGGATCTACTCAGACATGGAGAATGAAACAATCAACATAACTGAATAAATCATCAATAGAATAAAATAAGAGTACAATGAAACAGGGGTTCGAAATCTTCTCTCAGACGAACAGAGTTCTGACTTGTCTCCCCTCTCTCAGAAATCCTCAAGAACAATGTAATGAAAAGCACCAGAGCCAAAGTGGTTGTAAAACCTAATTTAATAGTCTAAACACGAATTGGGGTCTTCTTGTAAATATTAAAGTCTTCTGGGCAAGTTCTGAAATTCTTTAAACTTCATTAAAGTCGCGACTTGTGATCTCCTCGATGGGTATCGATCGATACCAGGGGTATCGATTGATGCTTGACGCTTCGATCAGGTACTTAGTCACCAGCCTTCAGTTTTGCTCCATAATGCTCCATAAAACTCCAATATTTCCAATAATGCTCCAAATGTGCTAAAGCCAGTAAAAGACTCTAAAAGACTCTATAATAGAATAAAGACTCGATAAAACGGACTTATATCATGGCTTAAACAGGGTAAAAACCATGATATATCACTTACCAGAGAGCTTCCTCAAAGTCATTCGACTGCGACGACGTGAAGAGATTCTAGAAATAATTTGTGGCTACCTTCTCTATGTCGTCTTCATCTTCTGCCCAAGATCTGTCAAATTTTTTAATCTTGGTGATTATGTTTCGTGCTCATCGATGTTTAGTTGACCCGTATAAATTTTTTGTATTTCGATCTCCTTCCTTTAGCCATAAAACTTGACTTTTTTTGCTTCCAATAAAGTTCTTCTTCGCGAAACGCCACACATAAATCCTATTTTAGATTTAGGATCTCTTCACTCGGGAAGGAATCGTCTGTTTGGGCTTGCTCAAGTAAACGCTTGACATGTTCGATTTTCTTTGCTGCATTGGATGAGTTCAATATCTTCCATCTAGATATCGCTTTACGATAATTTCCTATTTTCGAGTGGAAATCTCTAGACTCAGAATCATCGGGAGATCCCTAACCCTCTGCAATGGTATATTTGAGCCCAGCTTTTCCTAACCATCGTTTATCGAATTTGAAACCCTTGTGGGCTCTGCCCGGTTTCGATTGGATTCTAGCCAAGACCGGCCGATGATCTAACCCCCATAACTTTAAATACTCCACATTAATGTGGGAAAAAGATGATGCCACTCCTCATTACCTATAGCTCTATATAGTCGACATTGAAATTTTCCAGAATTTCTATAACCGAGCCAAGATAGGAAATTTCCCTTGTAGGGAATTCAATCATACCACAATTCGACAGCATGGTTTTAAACGGTAAAAAAGATGTTTCATGGCGCTTTCGACCACCTGTTTTTTCATGATTGCATGTAATCTCATTGAAGTCTACGATCATAAACCATGCTCCCGTTCTCAATAGACTCATCCTAGTTAAACGTTCCCAAACATTTTCACGGCACTTAACGACCGGATCATCATACACTTAAAGGTCATAAACACCTTTTTCCATCGACCACAACCTCGATGTCGATCATACGATTATTCAAAAACAAAATCGTAACCTCAAAAGAATCCATATAGAAAATTGCTAGTCCACCGCTTATACTTTCCGGTTCCACGGTGAACAATTTATTATAACCAAAAGAAATTTGAAAGTCTTGCATGAAAGAAAATGATTTTTTAGTTTCTAAAAGAAAAAGAAAATCAGTAGCAAACCAACGGTGCAACTCCCGCATGTGTTGCTTTGTCAAGTAGGTTCTCGCCCCTTAATAATTCCAGGCAATTGAACTCATCTCTTCTTACTTAAAGCGGAAAGATACACCTCAATACGAGGGAGTTGTGAAGATGGCGTCTCTTTGGGATCGAACTTCCGCCACAACGCATGATTCCAGCAAGGTTACTCATTGTTCAAATTGAGTTCCTGGATAAGAGATTCACACAAACCAAAACCCAAAACCACCATGCAACAGATTCGCAAACACACACAAATGTATCGCATATCCAATACCGTAGCAAAACTGCTAGACTAAGACGAGAAATCCAAACCGTAGCAAAAGCTAGAAATAGCAATATAACATAGCATAATCAGACAGAGAACATAGCATTAGAAACCTCACACAGAGCATTAATCACAGCAGAGAAAAGGGGAGAGCTACCTTGCTTGAGAGTCATGGGCGAGAAGGCTTCTAATGCGAGGAAGAGGAGAACCACCAAGAGCAGAAGGACCAAGAGCAGAACGCTGTAGAAGAAGTCGAAACAAGGACGAGAGGAGGAGAAGAGATAAGTCATCGAACCTCAAAGCAGTCATCGAGCTTTGCAGGAGCGGTGATAAAAACCAGATCTCCAGCCACCAATCCCCGGAAGCTAAACTCAGGTAGGAACAAACCCAGAGAAGCCGACGACGAGAAGGAGAACATAGAGCACGACGAGAACTCCAACCAACACCAAGGAGACGTTGTCCTCGAGAATCAACCTAAGGGAGAAGCGAGAAAGGTTTGCCGCGAACTCAGGAGCAAACCAACGCCTCCGGCAACGATGACCACAACACGGGCGACTCGAAATTCAGATCTAAGGCATAGGCCTTGCAATCTCACAGCAGCATAAGCCGCAGGAGAACACAATGACAAAGGAGGTCCTTTTCCGGCCGAAAAAGGAGATCGGCACACAACAACAAGGGAGGCGGCTAGGGTTTACATTGAATTCAGTAAACGTATATCATTTTTCAGACTTTACGTTAAAACATATAAAAAATATTTGTTGCTATTGAAAAAGTTATTTATTATTTAATTTCTTAATTATTTTTATTAATATATATTTAAAAATAATAATCAATTCCTATATATTTAAAGAAAACAAATATTTGAAATTCTGCTATATTTTTCACTATAATTTATTATATTTTATTTGAATATATATAAAAAAAAGTTGAAAAATATTTTGCTAATTTTATAAAAAGTTAGACACAAGAAAATTGATTTTTTTTAAGAGTTCATAAATTAACCACAAAACTAGAGTCATTAAACGGTGCATATTAGAGTTATGTTTTCAAGATTATAGGTTTTGCGGGTTAGCCCGAATAATATTTTAGTCCACTGCAAAACGGGTTAAATAGATAAATTATTCCGTTTGACAACTCTATCTATAATCATGAGTTATACATATTATAAAATTCAAATAAAAATAATTTTTCTTAAATTTTAAAATAATTTCTTAAGAAAAAATTATCCGCGCTATAATTAGCGCGGGTTAAGTCCTAGTATTCATATAATTTAATGAACAATATTCATTCACATCAATATCCATTTTAACATTCACCTAGTCTCCATCGGTCTAGTATACAGATTTGAATAGGTGGCATGGAAGCTTCATGTAAAGTCTGTTTTCCGTTTTGGAATTGGAATTGGAATCAAAAGCTTTAGGAAGCGCCGCGGAAACGCGATTCCTATAAATGTCAAATAGAAATCGCTTCCAAACGCTTCGTTTCCGCGTATCCGCTTTACGCAATATATGATTAATTTGATTAGTGATTAAAGTGGTTACATTGGTGTTTTAAGAAATTATATAAGGTTTTCTCCTCGAGTTTTTTTTAATTACTAGGACGTTATGTGCAGAATGACGTAATCCCCCCAGACCCGGAACCATATCATGTAATATTAGTTTCGTTCCAAACGTCACTCGATCATGTGACCTCTAGGCTTTACCTAAGATATTTTCCCAATTGAACTAATGACACTTGGTCTACCATGGAGTGTAGATGCACATATGTGCTTAGTGCGTATATGGTGAACATATTTATTTGATAAGAAGATAGCTGAACCTTAACTCATAACTTCAAAAATTGTAGATGCACATATGTGCTTAGTGCGTATATGGAGCGTAGATGGTTCTATGAATCACGTTTCACTTCAAAAATTTCTTATAACTGAACCTTAACTCATAACAAATCTTTTTAACCATATCACATCCTTAACAGCTTCAGTAAAAGCCACATCCTCGTTTTCGGTAGTTGAGAGCTTGAAAACATGTTGGAGGCTCGATTTCTTGCTCATTGTGTTGCCTATAACTTGAAAAACAAAGCTTGTAATTGAGCTTCATCTGTCAATTTATATTGTATAATCTGAATCATAGTAGCGTAAGATGTTGAAATCTAAGTATTTTGTAAATATCAAATTAACATTCATTAAACTTTTAAGATACCTCAAAACCTATTTTAATATTTGCCAATGATCTCTTTCCTTACTCATAAAACATCTAGCTAAATTTATGAGTCTTATGAACTAAGCCAAATCATTTCGTACATTAAGCCAAATTTATGGTTCCAAGTCAAAGTCATGATGCTGTGCACCTCTATACCTTTAGAATTGGTATTAAAGCGGACACCTGATAAAGGAGTGTTGTTTATCTTTTCAACATGTGAGATCTTGTGATAAGCTATGGAGAAGGCACGTCAGTTTGTTGCACTACCAAAGCCGCTGAAGCTTGACGCTGAGCACTATGGTTACTGGAAGGTATCCATCAGACAGATGATTCAAATATTGATATGAATGCTTGGTTCGCAGTGGAAGATGGATGGACACCGCCAATGACGAAGAACGAAGCTAGGGAAACGGTTCCAAATCTCAAGAATACATGGATTGCCAATGAGAAGACATGAGCAAAACACAAATCTCAAGCTCTATCTGTCATTTTTGCTTCGTTGCCCATGACCCAGTTCACTCGGGTGCAAGGGTGTACGTCTGCAAAGGAGGCTTGGGACATTCTGCAGGTCTCATTTGAAGGCACCAGTAATGTGAAGCGTACTCGACTTGAAATATTGGCCTCATAATTTGAGAATCTGACCATGGGAGATGGTGAGTCTGTTGATGAGTTTAGTAGCTAGTTGAGTTCGATTTCTCTGGAGGTAGTTGTTTTGGGGAAGAGATACAAGGACAAGAAGCTAGTGAAGAAGTTTCTCAGGAGTTTCCCTGCTAAGTTTCACTCACAAAAGTCTACTATTGATGTCTCCCTGAACTCAGATGAGTTGAAGTTCGACCAAGTGGTTGGGATGATGCACGCGTATGAGCTGCAAATGAAGAAGAAATATCAGACTACAGGGAAATGCATTGCTCTGACAAGTGTGACTGAGGACAAAGTAGGGTTGATTATCAGGAAGTACTTCAGAAAGATGGAAAGATGTCAACGCGAGGGAACCTCAACATTCGGCAAACCTGATGCAGAAAGGGAAAAGATGAAGTCGGAGAAACAATGTGCTGAATGTGAGGATATTGGCCACTTCAAGTCTGAATATCCAACTATCAAGAGGAAAAGTTTGTTGAAATGCTATGAGTGCAAAGGCTATGGTCATACGAAGGCGGATTGTCTTTGATCATCTGGGACAAAATAAAAGTCGTATGTGACGTGGATCGAGAGTGATACTGACGAAGACGAGGATGATGGAGAATAAATTATCAATAGATTTCTTGCCTATTTGGGGGGTCATTGAAGAAGAAGAGAAAGGAACAACTCTAGAATCCCAAATTGAAGGAAATCAGGCGTCTAATTCAGAATCAGAGGAGGAAGACCTTGATCTGCCATTGGAAGAGCAAATCAATATTCTGATTGAAGATCTGATTGTGACGAAAAAAGAGAATCACGATCTCATTTCAGAAAAGAAGAATTTAATGAGTAAGATTTCCATTGTTGAAAAGGAGTTGTCTGAGGAAAATGTCAAATCACTGGGCTTGGAGAAACTGTTGAAAAATCAGCTGAAAAATATCAAGATGATGAGCAAAAGAACCAAAGATTTAGACAAGCTCATGACTGTTGGCATAACATGTAATGTTAACTGGGGACTGGGGTATCAATGAGGTAATTCAAGTCGTTCAACTCAATTTGTTAAAGGTTCAACCTCAGTCGAGAAACAACCAGAAGCAAACCAGAAAAAGGAACCCAAAGTGGTATGATCAGAAGTGTGTCTGCACACAACTGTAGAAAGTCTGAACATAAGTCTGATCGATATAACTTGAGGAGTAGAAGAACTGGATGCTGGTACTGTGGCAGTCAGAGTCACTACAAGGCTGATTGTTACACGTTTCTGAATCGTGTCACACAAGTCATGCATCAGAAAAAGTTTCACAGCGATGGTATGCGAGTCAGTCATGTGTACATTAAGAAAAACGATATGTATTGTCATGTGGCATACACAGTAGAGGAGCCTGACTCTGGAAGGAAGTAGTGGTATTTTGACAGTGGTTGTTCAAGACACATGACTGGAGCAAACAGAAATTTGAGCAAATATGAAGAAGTCTCAGCTGGGAAAGTTACCTTTGGCGATGAAGCTTGCTCACCAGGAGGTTGCTCGAAGAATACCAAAACTGAGCTCTGATCCGAACTTTGTTTGTGGACAATGTAACAAAGGCAATCAGGTTAAGGTTCATCACAAGGTTGTTCAAGATGTCAGATCCAAAATGATATGATCTTGGATGAGCAACTCGAACCCGAGCTTGGAGCTATGCATGAACCTGTTGGAATTCTAAGGAAATCAAGTGATCAAGTTAGTTCGAGGATCGGAGCTAAAGCAAAACGATTCAAGAGAGTCTTTGGGAGGTTATTTCATCAAGTCGGATTTAATAAAGGCACTTGGGCTCGGACGAAGAAGTTGTTTACCAACCTCACTGGATATGGAAACAAGGCCCAAGTAGATCAACATTTGGCTAAGTGATTTATTTGTGCTCTTTTCCTTCGTTTCGGTTTTGTCCCAACGGGTTTTCCGAAACAAGGTTTTTAACGAGGCAAATATTTCACTTCCAATAAAATCCAATGTGTTGATCTAAGCCCATGAAGCCCACGAAATTCACAAGTCAAAGTCAAAAAAAATATCAAGAATCTAAAGGGACATTTTCGCATGGAAGGGCAAGGGGTTAAGTTTGTGTTTAATTTTAGTCAAGTCTTTGTTCAAACTTTATCTTTATTTTTCTCTCATTTTCGAGGTGGTTAATTGTTGTGCATGCAACCCCTCTTATTTTCCTATATAATTCCCTTGTAATTCATTATCAAAAATCATCTAGTCTTTTGAATAAAAATCTCTTTCACTTCTAGATCAATCTCGTTGGTGAGTAATATCCATCGAAATCTTTTGATGCTTTTGGTGAGTCATATCCAAAAGAATCAAAGCGGAATATCAAGGGCCTTCTGCAACCCTTGTGAGACCATTCGATCCACATCCCTTGAAGTGATTCGTTGCTTGCAAGGCTTATCCCGTTCTTACCCAATCCGTAGAGTGTGCGATCTAGGGGATTCGTAACACAAAAATACTTTGGAAAAGGTTCACAAGGATTTGATGGGACTAATTCGAGTAGAAAGCATGTCTGGTAAGAAATTAATCCTTGTTGTAGTCGATGATTACACTCGATACACATGGATCAGGTTTTTTGCGTAAGAAGTCAAAAACGATGGACAACTTTAAAATCTTGGCTTTTCAGTTGAAGAATGAAAAGTGGGAAACAAAGACAATAAGAAGTTATCATGGTGGTGAGTTTTAGAATGACTTCTTTGATATGTTCTACAACAATCACAGAATTTTTCATCAGTACTCTGCACCACGTACACTAGAGCAAAATGGTGTAGTAGAAAGGAAGAACCAAACCTTCACGAAATGGCAAGAGCAATGCTGCATGGTAATCAAGTTTCACCACAGTTATGGGTTGAGACAGTTAATACAACTTGCTACATCATCAACATAGTGTATGTCAGAAAAGGCACTAACAAGACACCATAGGAGTTATGGAAAGGGAAGACACCCTCTTTAAGTTATTTCCACATTTTTGGCTGCACGTGCTATATTCTTAATGATAAGGATCAGTTGGGCATGTTTGATTCCAAGAGCGACGAGTGGATGTTTCTTGGTTACTCAGGCATCAACACAACTTTCAAAGTCTTTAGTAAGAAAACTCGTACTGTTCAAGAGACGGTTAATGTTGTTTTTGATGATGCATCCTTTCACCGGTTGTCGATAGTTCCTGTAAGTTCAAATAAAGAACATGTAACTGCAGACGCTGAGTCCTCAGAACATGAGTATGTGGAACAGTCTGAAAACACATATGAGGTTGATGATTGTGGTACTCCGAGAACTCAGGTGCATCGGAATCACTCTACAAACGATGTTATAGGAGAGATTCAGGGGGGTAGAGTTACCAGAGGAAATAAGATTGATTTCAAACATATGGTCGGGAAACTTCAAAACATTGAGTTGTTTCCTCTGAATACTGAACTGGTTTAGTTTGTGTGCTTTGTATCAATGACAGAGCCGAAAAATCACAAAGAGGCTTTGATTGATGAATATTGGATAGTTGTTATGCAAGTAGAACTTGAGCAATTCAAGCAAAGTGATGTGTGGGATTTGACTCCACAGCCACATGATGTCAACGTCGTAGGAACAAAGTGGATTTTCAAAAACAAGACTGATAAAAATGGACATGTGGTCAGAAACAAGGTGAAGCTTGTCGCTCAAGGATATTCTCAGGTTGAAGGACTTGACTTTGAAAAGACGTTTGCCCCTGTTGCCAGACTTAGACCATCTCCAATGTATTACTCTATTTTTTACTCTAAAATAGAGTAACTCTAAAATAGAGTTAGGTTTTGCTCCAATGTATTACTCTATTTTTCACTCTAAAAAGGAATATTCTATGGTATATTCTATATATTTTATTATAAATATCATTTATTTGTAAGAAATTACAATTTAACCCCACTTATTTTTTTCTTTCAAAAACTTCCATAAATTATGATTTTATTTAAATTAAACATTTATTACGTAAGAAAAATTACATTACATCATATAAAAATAATAAAATATATATGACTTTGGTTTAAACATCACCATTACTGTATTTTTCCCATAAATGATCAATTAATGCATTTCGAAGAAAAAAATGAGCTTCTCTATCTTCGATTTTTCTAAATCGACCAAGAAATTCTTCGAACCGAATATCATCATCCTCTGCTATTTGGACCTCTGGAGGTGGAACTTCTCTTCCAACTTCAATTGGTGCATCGAGATCACGCTCATCCTCGATTATCATATTATGTAAAATTATACATGTAGTCATTATATCATGTAGCATATTTTTTTCCAAAAACGTATTGGTCCTTTAACTTTAAAAATATTATAATAAAGTAATTTAAATGTAAAATTGATTTTCTTGTATTTAAATATTATTATTATTATTTGTTTCAGTTATAATTACAAAGATATAAAAATTAAAGAACCATTCTATAAATAAAAAAGTCCAACTCTAAAATAGAGTGAGAAATAGAGTTACTCTAAAAATAGAGTAAAAAATAGAGTTACTCTATTTTAGAGTGGGAAATAGAGTGGGGTTGGAGAGGATTTTACTCTAAACTAGAGTTTAGAGTGGGAAATAGAGTAGGGTTGGAGATGCCCTTAAGTCCATAATGTTCCTGTTTGGGATGACATGTGTTATGAACTTCAAACTACATCAGATGGATATTAAGAGTGCGTTTTTGATTGGAGTTCTATAAGAGGAAGTTTTGTAGAGTAACCAAAAGGATTTGAAGATCCTGAACACCCAAACTATGTATACAAGCTGAAGAAGGCATCGTATGGACTGAAGCAAGCTCTAAGAGCATGGTATGTACGATTGAAAACATTTCTTTTTAGTCAAGGATATGTTCGTGGAAGTGTGGATAAAACACTGTTCGTGTTTGAAGACAATTGTAGACTAATGATCGTGCAAATCTATGTTGATGACATAGTATTTGGATCCACATGTCAGAAGCTTGTTAATCAGTTTGTGCAGAACATGACTCAAGAGTTTGAGATGAGTATGTGCAGAGAATTGACATACTTCCTGGGCTTGCAAGTGAAACAAACTGACAATGGAATCTTTGTTTCTCAAAGTACCTATGCCAAAAGTCTGATTGCTAGGTTTGGGTTTGAAAATAGCTAGGAGGCTAAGATTCCAATGTGAGTGAATGAAAAACTCTCCAATTATGAGGATGGAGAGGATGTGGATGAAAAGTTGTACATAGGTATGTTTGGAAGTTTGTTTGTACCTGGTTGCAAGCAGACCAGACATCTGTCTGGCTATTGGAATTTATGCAAGATATCAGGCTAAGCTAAAGATGTCACACATGTTAGCTATGAAAAAGATCATCAAGTACGTGAAAGGGACTGTCAATTTGGGTATTTACTACACCAATGATTCTACCAAGAGCCTTATGGGGTACTGTGATGCTGATTGGGCTGGATCTTTGGATGATCGTAGAAGCACGAGTTGTGGATGCTTCTTTATGGGGAACAATCTGATCTCATGGCACAGTAAGAAGCAGAACAGTGTATCGCTATCCACAGCCGAAGCAGAATACATTACGCTGGGAAGTTGATGTACTCAACTTATGTGGATGAAACAAATGGCAGCCGATTACGGTATGATCTCTGACTCTTTATTAGTTCTTTGTGATAATCAGAGTGCCATTAACATTGACAAGAATCATGTCCACCATTCTGAACGAAACATATTGATATTAGACATCATTTTATTCGTGAACTTGTTGAGGAGAAACTGATTGTGGTTGATCATGTGAGTACTGAATTTCAACTGGCTGATTTGTTTACTAAACCCTTGGACTTCAACATATTGGTTAATCTAAGGAAGTCCATAGGTGTTTGTGAGATCTAACCTGTTTTGCAAGTGTGTGGATCTAAGACAGGGACATCCACATGAACAGACTTCTAAGCTAAAAACAATTTGACCAAATTCAGTATCATGTATATGTAGTGCACTGTGGAAAACAACGGCATGTCATTCCGTTCTGAGTGGAGTGTGTGGGGAAGTCAAAGAGCTGAGGAGAGGCATAAGTGTGCATATTGTTCAAGAAAAAAAAATACAGAGATGTTGAGAAGTCAAGTGATACGTCTTGTACATACTACAAAAAGGAGCTCTGAAATATTAAATCAAAAGTATGCACAAGTATCAAAGGTTGAGAAGTGATATATCTGGTACACCTCAGAAGATTCAACAAGAGCTAATGCAAGTCAAAAACATGAAAGATGACCAGAAACATAAAAGGTGATTATCAATGACTGTTGAATCCTTGCTCCTAGGTTGTGTTAAGTAAAAAAACACACACACACTTGTTCGTGCACTCTCCAAAAAAAATTCCAGTTGCCTTACACATATCACTCATATGAGTGCTATTTTCATACAGAGTAGTGAAGTTTGTTCTAAAATAAGTCATGATCATTGTTTTGGGGAAGCGAAGACTGCTGCAGAGATCTCAAAGGTACATAAGATTTTTTTTTTAAATTAATAATTAACGTGTACTCTCATGTCAACTATCTCTCTAGGTCACTTAACAATTCATGTCTAAATGTGTTTGACTATCTAACTTCTGATATGTGTGAATATGTGATTTTGATCAGACGGGTGATCTAAAAACAGCGATGTGTTGCCAAGTATTGATATATCATGGTTTTTACCCTATTTAAGCCATGATATAAGTCCTTTTTATAGAGTCTTTATAGTATTTTGGAGTCTNTTTAGTGATTTGAGTTCAAGAACTGCGCTAAATTTGAATCCTGTTAGTTAGTTTATCTGCATTCATTGATTTCCTGAGAAAAACTCTGGGCCTATATTTCCCCAATTGAATTACATCCCGTTTAATTTCTGCACTGTTTATAATTACATCTTCTGGCTTAGCTTAATTCTCAGCTATACAATCTATTGAGTGATCTCCGTGAGTCTTTGTGGTTCGACCCCTAGCTATATTACAACTACTGCTTTAGTACTGTTAGGGTATTAAATTGAGCATATCAATTTTGGCGCCGTTGTCGGGGACTCAATTTCGCCATTAGGTTTTAGCTCTCGAGTTTCGACTAAGTCCGTCAGTATCGATCGATACTCACTAGTATCGGTCGATACTCCGGTGATTTCTTTGTTGGTATCGATCGACACCACTTGGTATCGATCGATACTCAACGTATTTTTATGGTTACTTACGTGCCTTGTCTAGTGTTTTGTTTGCAGGTGTATGCCTGTTCGTGAAACCAGGAGCAACAAGAGCACTCAGCTAGTTTAACTGTCACTGGAACAGCTAGCGCTTGTGGAACGCACAAATAGAAAGACCAAGCAAACATCAGGGATGAACAACCCAGTGGTTTTAAGAGCTGATGAAGCTGGAGTTCTGAGAGACCAAGAGGGTCATGTGTGTAATGATAGAGGGCAGCGACTTGATGAAGCTGGAAACATCGTTGTCCCTGCTCCTGTTGCTGAGATTGTAGCGCCAGCTGGGCGCGCCAACGTTGGGAATGCTGCAGGTGATCGAGGCAGGACACTTGCTGAGCACAACAGACCTGATCAGTTCTTTGCCAATCGATCTGCGATTCGCATCCCAACTTTTCAGAGGAATGACTTCGAGCTGAAGCCTGCCTACTACGCTCTCGTAAGTCAGAACCCATTCCATGGCCTACCTCATGAGCATCCCATGGATCACATCGAAAGGTTCGAGGACTTGGTCACTGGCATGAAGTACAATGGAGTGCCAAATGAGTTCCTTTTCTGCAAACTCTTCCCATACTCTCTTGGTGGAGATGCTGCTTATTGGCTGAAGCAGCTAGCTCCTGATTCTCTGACTACATGGGATGAGAGGAAGAAAGCATTCCTGTGCAACTTCTACGATGATGCGAGATCTGAAGAGCTCAGGAACAAAATTTCCCAGTTTTCTCAAGGTCCAACAGAGGGACTCAAGGCAGCTTGGATTCACTTCAAATCCTATCAGAGAGATTGTCCGCATCATGGGTTCAATCAAGTTCAGCTTCTGGGCACATTCTACAGAGGGATCGATTGGAGGTATCAAATGGCTTTGGATACTGCGAGTAATGGGAACTTCAACACCAGGTATCTAGACGATGCAGTCGTGCTAATTGAGAACTTGGCGTCTAGCAATAGCACCAAGAATGCTGACTTCGAGAGGAAGAAGCAAGCTGGAGGAATCGATGCATCGCAGATTGCTGAAGTTCAAGCCAAGCTGGACTTCCTGATCGGATAGAATCAGAAAGCGGTCCATTTTGCTGCTGAGAATGAAGTGGAGGATTGTAACTACGTTGGTGGTTCTGGATTTCAGGGTCAACAATTTGGGTACAACAACAACAGGAACTTCAGTAACAACACTCGCAATTACGGGAACTCTTCGTACCAGCCCGTTCCTCCAAAGTCCACAGACAATAAGATGGAATCCATGCTTGAGCAGATTCTTCAGGGACAGCAAAAATTGCAAGTGGATTTCAATGGGAAGCTTGACCACCTGTACACTGATCTGAATGGGAAAATTGAGGCTCTCAATACCAATCACAGGATGCTGGCAACGCAAGTAACTCAGTCTGCTGCAAACTCCAAGGGAAAGACAGTTCATCCACACGACGCACACGTCAATGCCATCATCTCGAGTGCAGGAAATTTCGATGAGGAGCCTGAAATCGCCAGGACATCGATCGATACCATCAAGTGTCGATCGATGCCGGTTACAATTCTGAAACGGGATACTTCAAAAACCCGTGTATCGATCGATACCCCATTGGTATCGGTCGATAATGAGGCGATATCTGAGGAGACAACTGAGACTTCGACTGTGGCGCCTAAGGTAGTTGCAGAACGAGTATATATACACAGGATGCCTTATTCTATAGTTCCTAAGCTGACAAGGGAGGAATGGGAGATTGTTAGATTAAGGTATTTGCTGGATAACCTGAACGTGAAGCTTCTTTCTTATGAAGATGTATCTTCCAGGAACGATTCAAAAGTGACAGTATCGATCGATACCCTACCTGGTGTCGATCGATACCCCTCGCAGAACGAGCCAGAACTTTTGAAAACACCTGAGGTGATCAGAGAAAGAGTTCGCAAGTCCAAGAAGCAGAATCCTATTCCTAAACACCTCAGAGATACTATCACTCCAAAGCAGCTGCGTGGCTTTGAGAAGAGGGTACGAAGGATTCCCCACTCATACACTTTTGAAGAAGCTCTAGAGGACTGGTTTCTGCTGAGTCACTTCAAAGACTGCAGAGAAACTGAGGAAGAAATTAAGGCACTCTTTATCGAGGCAAGACGCAAGTCACTACAGCCGCGGCAAATGAAACAGAGGGAAGACCCAGGGAAATTCGCGGTACCATTCTCTATCTCTGGAGTCGAGTTCAAAGAGTCTCTCGTTGACTCAGGGTCTAGCGTCA
>PKML01009203.1:134657-147759 GCA_002933935.1 Eutrema yunnanense | reverse complement strand
TATCATTTTCCTTCCAAGACCCGTCAATATAGCATGTGAGCCCGTTATATTCATTTTGTTCATTTATTCCCGTATTAAGACTCGGTTGTTGGGGAGATATGTGAGGTTCACTATTTTGTGCCGCTTCCCAAGTTGCTATTTCTGTTTCCGTTATCCTCAGTATCTCTTGTGGGTTTCTATCCACATTTGAGAACACCTTGTCATTTCTTGCTTTCCAAATGTTCCACACAATCCACGGAAACATTACGTTCCTTTCCTCAGCTGGAAGTCTCCAAAATAGATGATCAAAATTGGCGAAAACCGATGTCATCGGGAAGACTCCAGGGGCCGATGGAATATGAGAGAGTGCCCATGTTTGTAGTGCTGGTGGACATTCAAACAAAACATGGTTAATCGTTTCCCCCTCCACACCACACCTAACACATTGTGTGTCACAGTTTATTCCTCTAGCACGTAGGTTCGCTGTGACCGACAAACATCCCGAGATTGCTTGCCATATAAAATGTCGCAATTTCGGTGGACAAGTCAATTTCCATGAGTGTGCCTGTAACTTCTTTATATCTGGACCGTAGAAGTAGTTGTCGCTGTTGTCTGTGATTTGTTGGCCAACTTGATATCCCGATTTTACCGTGTATTTCCCTGATTTCGTATAGTGCCAACCATCTATGGTTTGAATTCAATTTACTGAGTTTTGTTTTATGTATATTGTGCTTGCCCTTTGAAGTTAAATACAAATATATTTTAGGGTTTCTTCACCAAAGAATTTCACATTCAAACACTAAATGAGATTGTTTATTTTTTTGTGGCAGTCCTAGTCCCATTGGTGGATTCGGCGGTTCAATGGCTAATGTTCCTATGTTTCCACCTTATCCAGGCGGTAGCTTAGTGGCAAATGCTCCAATTGTTCCGCCTTATATAGGCGACAACTTAGTCACTAATGCTCAAGTGACTAATGCTCTGATAGCTCAACCTTATCTAGGCCGCAACTTATGGGATCATGCTGCCGTAGCTAATGCTTCAATGGCTCCCCTTTATCCAGGCGACAGGTCGATGGCTAATGCTCAAGTCCCTCCCCTTTATTTAGGCAACAACGTGATGCCAAATAACTGGCTTCATCAGTTACTTGTGGGCGATTTAACGTCGTTTTCGTCACTCAATATGAGTGGTTTACCTGCACCGGTCTGGCATGGTCATGTGTTCCCCTATAATCAGGGACAACTTGCTAGAGGAGTTTCAGATTTTTTGTCAACTTCATATGGTCTAAATCCAGTCAGTGACAATGGCCTCATGAGATTTAACGTAAGGGGGTATGAGCCTTTCTTAGAGTCAACGCAACAACATCATATGGAAAGATACTTAGCACATCTTTCAACTATATATGGTGGTGACGGCGGAAGTGGAAGCGGCAGAGGAAGCGGAAGTGGCGGTGGGAGAGAAAGCGGTAATGGCGGTGGTAGAGAAAGCGGTAACGGCGTTGGCGGTGGAAACGGAGGAAGCGATAGCAACGGTGTCGGTGGAAGCAGAAGTGGCTGAGGCATATGCATGTGCTAGAGTTAGGGACCATCCTAAGAATCTATGGCCAGTCCATACTAATCTTACAAAAGATTGAGAAAAGAAAATGAACATTTTGCTTCGTTTTTTTATGCTTTCAGAAAACTTGGAATTGGTTTGAAGTTTATGTTGGTTAATAATTTGACAAAACTAGAAGAAAAAAATTTATAGGTGTTGTTTTGGGGAGAGAGGTTGTTGTTGGCTCTATGTGGATACTTGCTTTCCTCCTAACAATAGAGCCTTAGCTAGAAATTGATCTGGTTTGATGTTGTTTCTTTTTATTTTCTTGAGGATTTCATATTCTCATGCCTATCATAAATTTTTGTGATTACTTTTTATTTTATATATATTAATAGGCTAATGCAAGTCTTTTTTATATTTACAAAAATAAATAATTATAAATTTATTTTTATAATTAGATGATGATACACGCATTTACCATCCAACTGAAGCTCCATTGGTTATTAATTTATATATTTAAGTTACCTTTTTAACAAATTTGTGAACTCCATCACCAACATGTGTAGTTGATCCCTGAGTCGTTAGTTTATTTATCAGTTAACAATTTTTGTATTTAACATACAACATTTTTTTTTTGCATCTCACTCCACATTTATTTATTTAGGCAAAACGACCTAAATTTAGTTGTGTATCGCTAAATAAGTAACATAATATTGTTCGTTATCGATAATGGACTTATTATCTACTTAATTTAATTAACAATCTAACTTTAAAATAAACATATAATAGTCACCATACATCAACAGTGGAAGAAGTTGCAGCCTTTTACACGTCGGAGACATTTTAGGATCAGTGTGTCACATTCCTAATTTACTATCACTCTAACACGCAAGTTAACTGTTCATTAAAAGTTCATATTAATATCCACGTTAACTTTTATGTTTACTCTCAACAAATTATCAGAATGCTGGTGGAGTGGGGTTCTAGGTGGAAGACCTAGAACCAAGAAACGAGGCTTATGGCAATGAATTATGTAACTTTAATTTCATTTACATAATGTATTTGGAAACTATATATTTGGCAAAAATAACATGAGACCGACCGATCTTAACTCTAATAATTTTTTTTCACAACAGAAGTGGCTAACCAGGCTGGTCTTTCAACTAGCGGAGGATAGCCTGACACGATCCTCCCAAGGATTCTTCACTCTTTAGTTAGTAAATGGATATGCTTTGATTCAATGAAACCATGAAGCTTCAAAGACCAAAGTGGTGGATCGAATGGTCGCACAGAAGTTGCGAAAGACTTGTGATATTCTAGTGATCCCTTGGATATGACGCACTAAGACTGATCGGTTGTGATTGTTTGGATATGACACACCAAGCAATCTGATCAATGTATTACACACCATGATCGAAAGTTCACAATGAACTCGAAATGAGAATCACTCACAAAGCTTCCAAAAATAATGATTAAAAACTTTATTTTTTCAAATGAGATTACATGAGTATTTATAGAAACTAGGGATTGACCCCCGCGCTTCGCGCATGCTTATTTTATATTCATATTTTATAAATTTGTTTATATGTAATTTTGTAGAAAATATTTTTTTTTAATTTTGAATTTTAGGTTAATAGTCGGTTTATGTTTATAGTTGCATTGTGTGTATCTACGTATGTTTTGTTATTTCTCCTTATTAGTGTTTGTATATAAAAGATTTTAGTACATATTTGAGAGTTTAAAATTATATCTTTATGTACGTATAGTTTTAGGTTGTTTTTATTTACGCCCTCTAATAGGGAATCTTTTCTAATGTTTTGGCTTTTATGCTAATAGATATTTTGGCCCAAGTATTACTTTCTTCGTGAAATGAAAGACCGCTGATAAAAGAGCTGAGATTTTTCTTTGTTCCCCATCTCCGAATAAAATATCCTCTCTCGCTTCTAAAAATCCAACAAATCTCACTCCCATAGTTGATCCTCGATGGCCGCCGTGACTTCAACGCCTTCGGTAGCCATGGTTCCGCTTCTCACATCCGTTTCCGCCATTTTCACTCCCTCATCGATGCTCGCATTAAGGTCTGATTTCAGAATTCAGAACTTTATGGATCTTATCATTACCGGATTCGGGTGTTCAAAATTTGAAATCTTGCGTGTTGTTTTGGATTTATAGAAGGGAAAAGATTGTGATATATGCGGCGTTGTGATTGCAGATGGAGCTGCTGCGATCAACGAACATTCTTTCAAAAGAAACACATTGTTTCATCTGGGTAATGATGTAAAAAATCAATCAAATTTTCACAAAACTTTGAGTTTTAGCAATTTTGTGAAGTTAGAATAACGATCCTTCTTCATGATCTTTAGTCCATTTCATTTGTGAACAATGAGGGAAAAAGTAGATTAATAGGCACCTGAATATGGTTTCAAAGACAATTTATAGGGCACCAGAACTTGGAGTGAAATTATTGTAAGAGTTGATTTAACTTCTCCATCTTTTTTATTTCAAGAATTTGTGAACGATTCTCAGAGTCTATTATATTGGCTTCAATGGTATTTAGTCTCTTCCATTAATAAAAATTGGATAATAAGCATTTCAAGATTTATGACGATCATTTACTAAATGGCTAAGTTTTGGTTTTGAGAATCTCGAAATATTTATTTGTCCGAGAAACCAATTCGGGTCCGAAAAAATGTATTGATTTGTCGAGATATTAATTTATCGAGTATCAATTTATAGAGGTTATAATGTTAATTATGATAATAATCTCATTGTATATGTATTTTCCGTTGAGTTGTAGTTGGTTATCTATAAATTATGTAGTTTATCTTAATATATATATTTTTCAATTATGAACTTACTATATGGTCATTTTTCACTTATTTCATTTTCATTTTTTTTTCTAAACTTATGTATTCGTAGATACTAATTTTGTTAATAGCCGATTCAAATTTTAAATCATAAGTAATATTATATATTTTCATAGCCGGTGTAATTGTGTGCTTTGGAGTTTTTTTAATAATAATTATATATATGTTGAAGTTTTAATTAATAAATATTAGAGTTTTATATATGTGGGGTCCATTAATAGAGGATTGTAGTGATGATGTGGATAGCTTAGATTGAGAGAAAACTCTCCTATTATATAATAGATATTTGTGGTGTTTCCGTGGATTGTGTGGAACATTTGGAAAGCAAGGAATGACAAGGTGTTCTCAAATGTGGATAGAAACCCACAAGAGATTCTGAGGATAGCGGAAACAGAAATAGCAACTTGGGAAGCGGCACAAAATAGTGAACCTGACATATCTCCCCACCAACCGGGTCTCAATACGGGAATAAATGAACAAAATGAATATAACGGCCTCACATGCTATATTGACGGATCATGGAAGGAAGGGGATAAATTTTCTGGTTTAGGATGGTTTTGCTTTCAGGAGGGAATTGAAGGAAAGATTATGGGGTCCCGTAATCTACGAAGAAGCCTATCCCCGCTACACGTGGAATTGGAAGCGCTCATCTGGGCGATGCATTGCATGATTCCAAACCACAAGACGGCGATAGCCTTTGCTACAGACTGCTCAGAGTTGGTGAAGATGGTGTCTACACCTTAAGAGTGGCCGGCATTTACGTTACAGTTGGAGGAGTTCAAGAGGAGCAATGAGGTTTTCACCTATTTCTCTATCACACAAATCCCACGCACGAGCAACACAGTGGCAGACAAGTTAGCACGAGGTGCTCGAGTCTACCCATCAGATTTCACTTATGTAAACTCGATACCCCCGATTTGGTTCACCGAATAGGGTTAGGTATCAAGGCTGTTGACAAAAACAAAAAAAAGATATTTGTGGTAAAAACTAGACAATAAATTGTCTTGAAAATAAAATAAGACTAAAAACTTAATGAAAGGAATAAATAGAGGTGAATAACTCTTGGCCTCCAAATGACTTTGGATCTCCAATTTTCGTCACTCCTTATGGCAAGAAAATAAAGTGATTATTTTGGGCTCTTCTTGGACTTGTAACATAGTTAAACTGGGCTGGACTTGATAGCTAACATCTTGGATGAATTTTTGAATGCTCTCTTTGTCCAAAACTTCATAAATCAGTCTGTTAAGTGCTTCCTTGATCCTCTTAGCATGCGCTCTCATAACTGGTCCAAATGGTACAAGCATTACATTCTCTTGATGATCACATCACAACCACAATTATCTACTACACACGTATGAAACCCCCAACATACATCAACAATAGGTTATCAACTCAACACTTTGTTAACTATATAACTCAATTATTTACAACATGATTAACAAAATAATTGTTTTGTTTTGTTTTTACCGAAAATAAATAATAGTTTTGTTACTGACTTTGTATTTTTCTCAAAGGAGATTACGTGGAGGGTGCCAATAATTGCAAAATTTATGAACTGATCTAATTTATGTCAAAGTCATGTCTATTGTTATTTTATTGAGTCTCAAGCAGACAAAAGTAGACACACCGAAAATCAGCCTAAAACTCTTGGGAACTCAGAGGTAAAAAACATTCAATACATACTTACGATTTGTTATCATATTATAGAAATAACACAATTAGCCGGATACTTTAATAATTATCGCAAAATTATCAAGCCGGACACTTTTGACGGCCATCGAATAGATGAAACAGACGCACCAAACCGTTGAGTACATGTACACTTTATTATATAGTTAACTTTGTTATTTTGAAGTTAAAAATGTTATTGTTATCGTTTTCAGTTAACGTTTTTCAAGTGGCCCTTTTGATGAACACTTTATTATATAGTTAACTAGAATGTGATCCGCGCTACGCGCAGGCGTGTTAACTTTTTTACTTTATATATATATATATTTTTTTTTATAGTTTAATACTTTACATATGTTATTTTCAATATTGTTTTTTCTTATAAAAATAGAAGGTGTTTGTACATTTTTTTTTATCTTTTACGTTTGTTGTCAATTTATGCAATTTTTTTTAAGTTTGTTATTTTGCGTTTTTATAGTAGAAAACATTAGGAATCTCTAATAATGCATTTTTATTTTAATTTATATCAATTAGAGTGTATTAATTATATGTTAATTGATGCCGCAAAGTTCATCTTTGAAGTAGTTATATTAAAGCGTAATGAAAGCACCAAAGAGATAAAAATACACTAAAAGAGTTGTTTTGTTTTAGAGTTATTGCGGAAGGAGGTTGAGAGTTCGGTTCTGAAGCATATGTGGCGGATGTTGGGTTTATCCTTACTTAGAATTAGATATTGTGCTTTGGGATGGAGATAGTTGCACCGAATTTTAGGTTCGTGGCTCTTGTCTTCCTCGAGTAATATTGTGTTTTTTCGTTTTATATTTTTTTGTTTTATTTTTAGTATTATTTCTAATATTGTTGATGTACGATTCTAATCCTCATTATTGTGTAAAATATGTTTCTAATTCTTAAGTTTTTTTGTTTCCAATTTTTAAGTAATAAGTCTTCAAGTGTAGATAAATATGATAATATAACATACATATCCAAGTCTTGATTTATTATGATTTTTCACATATTTTTCATTTGTATCTTGAGTCCAGGCCCGACTCTAGGCAAATGCTGAAAGTTTTGCAAAATTTTATCATGTTTGAAGGTTTTATTTGTAAATATTTAAGGGTTATTTATAAAAAAAATTGTTTATATGCCGAAAATTAGAATTTTGTTTTATCATATGCACAAGGTCCACTTTATTAGTGAGCCGGTCTTGCTTGTGTCATGTAGTAGCCAAGTAATTTTTCATAGAGAAGATTTCTATGATTTCATTCGGATTGATGTTTTGGTGTGGATTTTTTTTCATCGATGTTTATTTAATANGTGTGGATTTTTTTTCCTCGATGTTTATTTAATAATTTTATTAGATTCTAAGTTTTGTTTTATGTGGTGTTTAATTTGTATTTGTATTTAGTTGTAATTTTTTTTTGTCTATCAAAATGTGAGAGTTGAAATAAATTATCATATTTTGATATTTAAGCTTATTTTGAGGATGTTTTTTATAAATTAAATATTAAAAATGTGGTAGATATCAATAGATTTTAATTTTTGTTGAAACTAATTATCAGTCTGCTTTTTGTTTTATATGTATAAATAAAATTTATTCATTAATGATCTTAGTTATGTAAGTAAAACCAATTGTTAAAAAAATAATAATTAAAATGATGTTAAAAAATGACCAAATAAAATTTGACATGTGGATGATGAGGTGGTAGCATGAGAAGAGAGAAAAACTAACTTTATATATATATATATATATTTTATTATTTTTAAGTTAACGATGTTATTATTATCGTTTTCAGTTAACATTGTTATCGTTTTTTTAGGTGTATATTTTGACGAAAACTTTTGACTACCACTAAATAGATTAAACTCATTTCTCTCTCCAACACATTAAATGAGCGACATAGTATTTAATGCCCTCAGCATGGCCTCATTATCTCTCCTATATGGGCATTATGGGCTATAATTGACATATCTTGTCTTTCACATTTATTTTTTAGGCTAGTCTGATCATTATTTCTTCGACATTATGCTTTTGAACATAAAAAAAAATATCAATTGCAACAAGTATCTCTTATAACTAAAATTGGGTCTCAGACGATTCCCTAAGGATACACATATTTTTATTTAAGAAGTTTATTTTTGACATCATATGATTTAAGATTGTGAACTAAAGAGGTTTTAAAACATTGGTACTTAGGGCTTAGTATGTTAGGATTAGGCTATATATGTGATGATTTAGGATTATATATGAAATTATTTGACAACTCAATAAGGAAAATAAAAATGTTTCTACATGGTAAACACATGGAAACACTTATAAACTTATAAAAATTTCCAAAACTAATGAAATTTTATGAAAACCTACAAAAATGTTATTACGTTGAATAGTTACATGTATGATAATGGCTATCACTTTGGGTTCCTTAATCATAGAATAGGGTTAAGCGTTCTCTCGTTTAAAAATATCATCTCGTTAGGTAGTTACGGCATTATGTTTGGGTTATCCATTACACTTTATGGTTTAGATTTCTCCATGACATCTCGGCAAGGCCGTGCCTATTTAGGAAAAAATAAACATTTGCCCAAGTGTAAAAATTTAAGGCAGCCATATTAATAATTATGATTATGTGGTTTTTTGATAAATACATTTGTTTTTTCATTTTTTAACTAACTTCATTGTTAGTTTTTTTGGTTTATACTTATTTTCTAATTTAAAAATACATTCATTTTTATATAACTAATATTACAGTTTTATATTAAAATTTTCATATCTATCAAATAATAATGTATATTGTTTTGTAATTTTTTATCAAAATTTTGTTTTATAAATTATTTTTCTTTAAATTTTTCATTATATATATATATATATAAACATTAATCTACATTAGTTCATATTATATTTGTCATAAATGAAAAATAAACTACATTTTTAATTTTGCATACGAACTTACCTCTAGGCACGGCTCTGCATCTCGGTATGTACGTTTGTGTCATTTCAGTAGGTAGTGACAGTGTTATGTTTGGGTTCGCCAATTTCTATTTACGGTTTAGATTTCCCTCATATATGTTTTTGTTACGGAGTATTTTTGTCCTCTGGGAAGCATATCTCCTACAAAAGATACCAACATATCAGAACCCGGAAAACATGACAATGTGATGTTTTCCAAGGATCTTCTGACGCTTAAATCATTAAACAAAAGAGGAAAAGACAATGATTTTTGGGTGTCATGTTCGAAAAAGAGTCGGAAAACGGGAGAAATTGAGTGAAGTGACCTTGAGCCTGAAGGAAGATTGGATCTGCAAAGTATATGTTGAATTTTGTGGGCTATTTCTGATAAATCAAGAGAGAATAGGAAAATGGCCGGTAAGCAATGATCATAGAAGTGATCGGAGGGATCTTTGGAAATTCCACGGAAGAAGCTAAAAATATTTGAGGTCTTTCGCTTGAGAGCCTTTTTAGAAATGTGGAATATTGTGTGTTTTTATGAAAAAGTGTTTGTCCCCTTTCTTCGTGGAGTGAATGGTTTATTTATAGAGTATACTTGCCCTGGGAAGTAATTCGGATCGCATATCCACGTGTCGGGTCAGATCTTGCATCGTCGATTTAGATCTCAGATGTTGGGTCAGATCTCGCACGGATACTGGAGTGCTTTTCTTGTCGTTTCTGTCCAGCTTTCCAATGGCAATGTCGATTCGAACCAATGGTTATGGGAAAAGGTGGCCACATATAACATGTCCTAACCTGTCTTATGGTTCAACCACTTAGCCTCGTAGCCGCACCCCCTCTTAGTGTCACGCCTTTAGGACTAGTGGCCAAAGACTAATCTACTACGTGTTGTATCACATGATTCGCCTTCTCTGGAGAAATTATTTATCCCCAACACTAATTAGTTTTGGTTCACCAGTCTTTCACTAGAGTTTGTGTTCTCTCATCTAATTATTGTGTCATCTCGGTATGTAGTTACGGTGGTATGTTTGAGTTTGCCCATTACTATTTAGGTTTCCCGGTACTTGAGTAAAGCCTAGCATTTTCTTATCTAAGATACTATGCCATTTCGATAGGTAATTACAACATGTTTAGGTTTTCCCATTACTATTTAGGGTTTAGATTCCCCCTCGTATACTTTGTTATGTTGCAAGTTAGTTGCAATGTCATGGATGGCATATTGTACACTAATCAAATTGGGTTCACCATTCCCTGCATAGGATATTGCGTTCTTCAATTTAAGATATTGTGTTGTCTTGAAGGTTAGTTGCGGTGTTATGCTTGGGTTTGCTGATAAACTAGGTTTTTACCGACTATTAACAAAAGTGCCTTATGCCAGTGAGGAAGACGACACAGATTTTGACTTTGGATAAGGCGGAATCCATCTATCTTTTTGAGACAGGGGGAATAAGTATTAATATATGTGTTGAAAATATTGTAAAATATTACTATTAAGTGTGGTTAATAAGTTGTAAAATATCTTATGAAATATACCATAATATATCTCTTATAATAGTTAGTTACTATTAGCTTAAGATAAGTTGAGTCTGAGTGTTCTATCCAGGCCCGGCTCAATCGATAACAAGACCCGGTGCGATGGTGAACATATGCCCCTAAATACGACAAAACTTTTATTTTACAAAAAAATCAGAAAATTACATTGTTCAAGTGAATAATAACATTCTTTTTACATGTTTTGAAGAAAAATCATCGATCAAAGTTTCCATGTCTAATTCTTCCAAAAAATCATTCTCAATTGCCATCAAAGCTAGTCCATTTAATCTTTCTTGTGACATAGAAGTCCTCAAATATGACTTCAATAGCTTCAGTTTGGAGAAACTCCTTTCTGCGGAAGCAACAGTAATTGGAATAGTTAGTAAAATCCTATATGCAATTGTAGTATATGGAAAACTATCAAATGGTATAAGAAAATTTAATATATCTCGTGATCCCATATTCTCATTTGGTAAAAGCTCCTTGAGAAACTTTAGCTCCATAAAAAGTTCATCTCCAACAATGTCTACTAAATCACCATTTTTCAAACTATTTTCTAAATAACTACAATGATACTTTAAATCCACATCATCACACATTTTCAATCTAGTAGAATCAAACAAAAAACCAAAATTTTGTTCATACAATTGATATTGTTCAAACCTTTTATTAAATGAACTAATAGCATGATCTATGATATACAAAAAATATTGAATCCTAAATGTTTCTTCTACGGATAATAATGTTTCATTACCACTAACTTCATCATATTGTCTTTTTCTACGGATAATTCTTCTTTGAATAAACTTAGGTTCAATACCAATTTCATTGGCAATTTCCTTAGCTTTTACCATAGCATCAAGAAATCCAGTTTCTCTATATTTTTTAAAATAAGAAATTAATGCAGTTACTTCAGTCATTGCAACATCAATTTGCATATCTATTGACTGTAATTTTTTGCTAACTATATTTACCACATGCAATATGTCAAACCAAATAATAGTAGATAACAAAAATTCAAAGCTACTAAGCTCATTCAATGCTAAAGATTTAGCTTCACTTTGAATCATTGAATCATTATCATTTTCAGCCACTTCGAATAAAGATTCTCGTATATCCACAATTTGAAATCTTATCGCTTTAATACTCTCAACACGACTTTCCCATCGGGTTGTTGACAATTGCTTAAGAGTTAAGCTTTTCACATTTTTTTTCAAAATATCCCACCTCTTTATAGAATTAGCAAACAGAGAATACAAACGTTGCACTACTCCAAAAAAATCTTTTACCTTCACAGAATTATTTCCAATATCACACAAAACCAAATTGAGACTATGACAAGCACATGGTGTATAAAATGCTCTAGGATTCAAATCCAAAAATCTTTTTTGTACACCTTGTTTATATCCTTTCATATTAGATCCATTATCATAACCTTGACCTCTCACATTATTTATATCAAGATCTAGAGATTTTAATACATCCTTTAGCACTTCAAAAAGCCCTTGGCCCGTAGTGTCATCTACTTTTATAAATTCAACAAAATACTCTTCTACTTTAAAAGAATTAGAGGAAAAAGGCACGCACCTTAGAATTATTGACATTTGCTCTTGATGGCTAGCATCAGGAGTGCAATCCAAAATCACAGAAAAATATTTTGCTTCTTTAATCCTCGTAATTATTTTTGACTTAATTCTTGAAGCAATCAAAAAAATCAATTCATTTTGAATATTATGACCAAGATAATGATGATGAATACTTCTATTAGTAATACGAAAAACATGCTCTTTTATCACAATATCAAATTCTGCTAACATTTCTACTAATCCTAAAAAATTGCCATTACTATTTTGATATAGCTTCTCATTTGTTCCACGAAATGCCAAATTATGCTTTGCAAGATATTTTACAATTGCAATAATTCTAACTAATACATTTTTCCAGTATTCCTTTTCTTTCTTAAATTGTTCTTGAGCAACTTTATCAATAGTTTCATTTTTGTTAAGCCTACACCTTAATTCAACCCAAGCAGTCATATTAAATATATGTTCATTACTTTTCTCATGGTCATTTAATCTAACAAGTATATGAGTCCAATCTGAAAAACCATTCTTTGCTAGTTGGCTTTTCCTAATACCTTTCTTAAAAATCTTACAACAGAAACAAAAAACTTTATCCAATTCTTTTGAATAAACTAGCCACTTTCTATCAATTGTCTCTCCATTAGATAATTCTCTTGTGTAGAAAGATGAAACAAATCTTCTATGAACCTTGTTTTTAGGACCTCTTACAATAGATAAATCTCTTTTTGGTCCATTTATTGCTAAGGTTTCTATCAATTTTGAATCAAGCATATCCCAATTTCTTGGGTCATAGATATCAAGATCAGTGGAAACACCAACATTAGGAATATCATCGACTTTTTCAACCACTTCATGAGCATCTAATACTTGCACATTATCTATATTATTAATATTCTCATGAGGACTAGAAACACCAATATCATCAATTTCTTCATCTGGTCTCCTTTTAACAATAAATTTATCCATAGGCCCTTTTTGAGATTGAATAATTTTTT
>PKML01009203.1:91272-124129 GCA_002933935.1 Eutrema yunnanense | reverse complement strand
TAATAATTTTATTTCAATATTAAGTAATTTTAAGTCTTACATCAACAATGGGTTATATTTGTAAGATTTACACTTCTTGTATGTTTATTCTTATCATATTCATCTCAAACCCTAAACCACATAGAGTATAACCCTTGCCATGTATTCATAAGAATTTTCATAAACCTTATATATAGTAACAATGTAATCTTTACCATGTCTAAATATATTAGACTTAAACCCTAAATCCTTACGAAGTCTAATTATATTAGACTTAAACTCTAAATCCTACATTACATATTTTGTAGTAACTATGTTATCATAGATAACAAAAGATATCCTCTAATTCAATATAAAACTCGTAATCCCATAAATTCAAAAATACTTGTTTGATAAGTCGGCCATAATAGATGACAAATCGGCCATGAAGTTGTATGGATGTGTTGGAAACCAAAAAAGATGAAAAAATTAAATATTAAAACGAACGACAAAAAAAAAAAATTTGAGTTTTCAAACGATTTGGAATTAGAATTAGATTTGGGGGTGAATATCAACGAAATTGAAGTTCCCTACGTACACTTTTTGTAATCTCGAGACACCGCGTGAATCCCTATGTTTCTCTCGTAAATCAGCCATAAGAGTGTTTGGTATGGTACTTAAATCAGCAATAACGGTATTTGGTATGGTTCGTAAATCAGCCATACCTCTAATCGGTCATTTGTAAATCAGCCATACCTCAAATCGGTCAGTCGTAAATCAGCCATAACGGTGTTTGGTATGGTTAAGGTTTCGCTTCGGGAATCGCCCATATAGGTTTTTTCGTTTCTTTTTTTGCTTTGGAAAATTTATTTCTCTTATTAAGATCTGAATCGTTACAATTGATAGTAACAAGAAGAATCTGAATCGTTAAATTTTTTAATTAACAATAAATCTCACTTAAAACAGTAACTCCTAAATGGCATTATCGTTTAAAGACATAAATACATAAATCGGCCATCATATAAACATAAATCAGCCATCAAGTTTACATAAATCAGTCATCATATAAGCATAAATCAGCTATCAAGTTTACATAAATCAGCCATCAAGTATACATAAATCAGCCATCAAGTATGCATAAATCAGCCATCAAGTATGCATAAATCAGCCATTAAGCTCATGGCGAAGCGAGAGGCGCGCCGATAGTAAAAAAATCAAAACAGAGAGGCGCGCCCAAGCTCTCTGATCTTCCCCCTTGCGGGGCGATTTACCAGCGAACCACATAGAGTCTCGCGGCGATTCAACTATCCAGGGATAGATCTTTGAATCAGCTTTTCAGAACCGCCGAGAGCGCCTCAATTGAATCCACCGTTCTTGAGTTATGGCCGAAACCGTGAAGCCACTGCAGTCTGGCCGAGCCCTCTGCAGGTGCAGTCTGCCAGAGGGGTTATTTGCAGAGGAAAGCGTAGGAATGGATACTTTATTTGTATAAACACTAACCTGGGTTAGATCCTCTTCCTCCACAGGTTTCAAAGACGTCGGAATCTGAGACGAGGAGGGAATTCGGGAACAAAACTGCGTCTTCGCCCGAGCCTGAGCCAGAGCGTAGGTGATTCGGCGAGTGAGAGAAGAAGAGTGAGAGATGCGGCTAGGGTTTTAGTTAGAAGAAAAAACGACAAGAGAAATAGAGAGAAATATGAGATTAATGTTTTTTTTCAATATATCTCATTTAAAAAAATATAAATGGCATTATCGTTAATTACAGTTTGCACGCAGCCCTTAATAGATATTTCCTTTAGAATTTGTATCATTTAAGTAATATCAAAAAGGTACGTATTACTCTAGTCATATCACAACATTTTTGTGCTATTTGAGTAATTGTCTCATAATGGTATCACAAGAAATTTTCCGAACCTCGCTTCCACCTTTGTGTGATCATCTCCTTTGAAGTAGAATAATGGGATCGCTGGAAATTTTCCTAACCCTCTGCTCAGAAGAAAATCATTTCATCTTTTATGCTCTTATTTATCAACTTATAACAGGGGAGAGAGATACCATAACTCTAAACACATGGGTTCCTTTATCAGATATGAATGATGAATCAAGCTCTTTAAACACTAACCACATTGATGAAGTGCAAAAATTTGGCTCATGCTTCAGAAGAACTCTGCTGGAGACATGGATGTTTTCTAGTCAACTGGTCAGTCTTTGGATTTTTCATTAGTCGATCTAGAGCTGATCCTGCAACACTTGTCACTTAAAAACAAAATCAAAACAACAATTCAAGCACAGGATCATCATCTCCAACAAGTTTTGACTCAATAAAACGTTTTGACTCGGTAAAACAACTGACTCTAAGAAAAACAAACACAATGTCAGCAGACACCTCCCCCAGACTTGAACAACACTGTCCCCAGTGTTATCTAGCCTAGAGTAGGTAAAAGAAAACAAAAGAACAGAATAGAACGAAGAGAAACAAGAAGTTACCGTGCTGGAACATATGGCGTCGATCGACACACGGCTTGTTATCGATCGATACCAAGCTTAAATCGACATAATGAACCGTACATTCGCGATTGGTGTCGACCGATACCAATGGGGTATCGATCGACACTAAGGCGATTTCGAGTTTTGCTCCTTGTTTATCCTGACACAAACACAAAACGAAAAATAAAAAGAAAAAGAATCAAAAACAGACTCACCAGTGGGTTGCCTCCCACCAAGCGCTTGTTTAACGTCAGTAGCTTGACGGTACTGCCGCTCAGGCAGGATAAGAATGAGAGCTCGTAGAAAAACAGGCTCCACAACTTGACATTGCTATCTTCAGAGTTTTGTGCAACCTATTCTCCACAAACTCCTGTCTTTTCTCTTTCAGCTCCGAAGTAAGAAGGACTCTAGCCGTAGAAAATGGTTTCGAGGCTCCTTTGCACTTTACCCTGTACTCAATCGAGTTTCCATCATACGTCTGAGGGGTTAAAGTCACATGGGCAGCACTCTCGGCTCTTTTGTTCTTCACCTTCTTCTTTGTTGCCTTAGCCTTCTTCACAACTTTCTTGGGGATGCTGGGCGGTTCAACCGAAATGTCTCTGATAGTTGGCTCATCAGGAGGTTCTTCCAAGAGATCTAGTACCAACGTCACTCCTATTACAGCATCGATGCAAGAGATACGTGTGGGAGTTCCTCTAGGGATGGCTTTGTAGTACACCTCCTTGTCGATGTATGAGAACGAGATGTGCGTGCTGGGTGTGTCCATAATGGCACCAACCGTAGCCATGAACGGTCTTCCAAGAATCAATTGCGTACGAGATATTGCACTCATCTCTACAACCTGAAAATGAGTAGGAACCAGGCAATCTCCTATTGTGATCATCAAATCAGCGATTGCACCAAATGGAGATGAGGTAGAAGAGTTCGCGAATGTGATAGATGTCTTGGGAGGTTGAATATGAGCCCCCAATCTCTCTGTAATTTCCCTTAACATGACATTGACGCAAGCCCCTGAGTCAACGAGAGACTCTTTGAATTCAACTCCAGAGATACAGCATGGAACTGAGAATATTCCTCGATCTTTCCTCTTAGTCAACTGTCTCAGTGGAGGTGGTGTACCTCTGGCCTTAATGAAGAGTGCCTTAATCTCTTCCTCAGTTTCTCTGCAATCTCGGAAGTGACTTAGCACAGGACGGTATTGTAGAGCTTCTTCAAAAGACAATTCATGGGAGATCCTTCTTACCATCTTCTCAAAGCCACGTAGCTGCTTTGGAAAAATGGGATCTCTGAGGTGTTGAGGAATAAGATTCAGCTTCTTGGGCTTGCGAACTCTTTCTTCAATCAACTCAGGTGTTTTCACAATTCTGGCTCGATCTGCGAGGGGTATCGATCGACACAAGGTAGGGTATCGATCGATACTCTCGCTCTTGAATCGTCTCTGGTAGATATATCATCATCAAAAGGATGCTCCACAATCAGCATAGCTTTGCATCTGGCGTCCTCCCATTCCTTCCTTGTCATAATACGAGGCAAAGGATAAGGTACCCTGGGTATATATACACTCGCTCTGCAATTACTTTAGGCACCACAATTGAAATCTCTCGTGTCTCCTCAGAAATTGCCTCAGTATCGACCGATACACATGATTTTGGATCCATTCGAGCAGGTGTCTGGGTTGGTATTGATCGATACAAGGGAGTATCGATCGATACAAGGGAGTATCGATCGATGCCTTGGCGATTTCTAAATCCTCATCGAAATTTCCTGCACTTGAGGTGATGGCATTGACGTGTGCTCTTGGATTCTCAGTTTTCCCTGGAAGAAAGCCTTTTTGCCTCTTCAAAGCTGTTGCAGTTTGAGCGACCTAAGTTTCCAGCTTCCTCTGGCAAAGGTTGACAGCTTCAATTTTCCCATTCAGGTGGTCAATCTTCCCATTGAGATCAATGTACAGATGGTCAATCTTTCCATTGAAATCCACTTGCAATTTCTGCTGTCCCTGAAGAATCTGCTCAAGCATGGATTCCATCTTATTGTCTGTGGACTTTGGAGAGATGGGCTGGTACGAAGAGTTCCCGTAATTGCGAGTGTTGTTGTTGAAGTTTCGGTTGTTGTTTTACCCAGATTGCTAACTCTGAAATCCTGAACCACCAACGTAGTTACAATCCTCCATTTCATCTCCACCAATATTATTGACTCCATCAGCAAAGTGTACACCCTTCTTTGACTTCCCAATCAGAATATCCAGCTTGGCTTGAACTTCAACAATCTGCGATCCATCAATTCCTCCAGCCTGCTTCTTCCGCTCGAAATCAACATTCTTGGTGCTATTGCTAGACGCCAAGTTCTCAATCAGTACGACCGCATCATCTGGATACCTGGTGTTGAAGTTCCCATTACTCGCAGTATCCAAAGCCATCTGGTACCTCCAATCGATCCCTCTGTAGAAGGTACCCAGCAGCTGAACCTGATTGAACCCATGGTGCGGACAATCCCTCTGATATGACTTGAAACGAATCCAAGCTGCTTTGAGTGCCTCGATTGGACCTTGAGAAAACTGGGAAATTTTGTTCTTGAGCTCTTCGGATCTCGCATCATCATAGAAATTGCACAGGAATGCATTCTTCGTCTCATCCCATGTAGTTAGCGAACCAGGAGCCAACTGCTTCAGCCAATAAGCAGCATCCCCACTAAGAGAGTATGGGAAAAGTTTGCAGAATAGGAACTCGTTGGGCACTCCATTGTACTTCATCCCAGTGATCAAATCCTCGAACCTCTCGATATGATCCATGGGATGTTCATGAGATAAACCATGGAAAGGACTCTGACTCACGAGAGCATAGTACGCAAGCTTCAGCTCGAAATTGTTCCTTTGAAAAGTTGGGATGAATCACAGATCGATTGGCATAGAATTGATCAGGTCTGTTGTGCTCGCCAAGTGTCCTAACTCGATCACCTGCAGCATTCCCAACGTTGACGCCCCCAGCTGGCGCGATAATCTCAATAACAGCAGTAGGAGGGACAACGACGTTTCCAGCCTCATCAAGTTGTTGCCCTCTCTCATTGCACACATGACCCTCTTGGTCTCTCAAGACTCCAGCTTCATCAGCTCTTAAAACCACTGGGTTGTTCATCCCTGATGTTTGCTTTGTCTTTCTGTTTGTGCGTTCCACAAGCGCTAGCTGTTCCAGTGACAGTTCAACTAGCTGAGTGCTCTTGTTGCTTTTGGTTTCACGAACATGCATACACCTGAAAACAAAACACTAGACAGAGTACGTAAGTAACCAAAAAAATACGTTGAGTATCGATCGATACCGGAGGGTGTCGATCGATATCAACAAAGGAATCGCCTGAGTATCGACCGATACTAGTGAGTATCGATCGATACCGACGAACATAGTCGAAACTCGACAGCTAAAATCTAATGGCGAAATTGAGTCCCCGAAAACGGCGCCAAATTTGATATGCTCAAATTAATACCCTAACAGTACTAAAGCAGTAGTTGTAATATAGTTAGGGGTCGAACACAAGGACTCACAGAAATCACACAATATATTGTATAGTGTCAAATCAAGCTAAGCAAATAAGATGGAATAAAGGCAATAAATAGTAACGAGTTGTAAATTCAATAGAAAGAATATAGGCTCAGGGTATTTCTCAGTAAATCAATGAATGCAGATAAACTAACTAACATGATTCAGATTTAGCGCGGTTCTTGAACTCAAATCACTAAGGTATAATTAACCAACTGTCGTTGCGAGAATTATCTAAATCTAAATTCTAGGAATTCCAAATCTCTTTGCGAATCCTAAAGTCTAAATCAGCTTTAATATCAGGTTTGATATGTTCACAAATCAATTAAACCAAATCTCTTTGCGAATAATCAATTTGCTCACCCAAGGTTCTATCAGGTAATTAATCGCACTGTCGTGCCTAATCAATTATCCTAAAATCTAAGTTCCAGATTCGTCAACCTAGGATTAGCTTTGAGAACAACCTAAGCGAAGAACCTAATAAACTAATCAACCTAGCATTCAGAGAAAACTCTTATGAGAACCCTAAACCTAAAGTGGATCTACTCAGACATGGAGATTGAAAGCAACATGATTGAATAGATCATCAAAGAAATCAATAAAAACAGGATTTCAGAGTTGTCTCTCCAAAAACCAAAAGTAGAATCAATGTAAAAATAAAGCATAGCCAACAAAGTGGCCGTAAAATCCCCATAAATAACCTAAATCACGTTTTGGGGCTTCTTGTAAATATTAAAGACTTCTGGACCAAGTTGCAATTCTTCAACTCTTCATTAAAGTCGCTGGTCGTGTCTGTCTCGATGGGTGTCGATCGATACCAGGGGGTATCGATCGATGCTCAACGTGAAATCGGGTACTCAGCAACACGAACTTCAGCTTTGCTCCAAAATGCTCCAGAAAGCTCCAATATCTCCAATTATGCTCCAAACGTGCTAAGACCTGTAAAGTACTCTAAAACACTACGAAATAGAATAAAGACTCTATCAAACGGACTTATATCATGGCCTAAAATGGGTAAAAATCATGATATATCAATCATCACTCAAATACACCTCCGAATCAGCGGAACAAACCAATGTTCTCTCTAATGGATCCTCATGATTCATCTCCAGAAAATACTCTTCAGCTATATCGCTGAAAGTATCAACAAAGTACGTCTGCACATCGATGGTTAGTCTCTTCATCATCTTCTCCATGTTGAAAGTCATAACCAAATCACCAATGTTGAGAGCTATCTTCCCATTCCTGCAGTCTATCAAAGCTCCAGCTGTTGCTAAGAATGGCCTTCCCAGAATAAGAGGATCTTTGGGCTCCGAATCATACTCCAAGACAATGAAATCAATCGGGATCAAGCAATTCCAAATCTTAATTGGAACATCTTCGGGCAATCCTTCGGGGAGTCGAACCGAGCGATCAACAAGTATCAGTGAGATCCTCGTGGACTTGAAATCGGTCATCCCCATCCGCTGAGCAACTGAGTAAGGCATGAGGTTCACACATGAGCCAAGATCACAAAGAGAACGCTCAAATCTTTCTGTGAAGATCGTGCAATCTAACACAAAATTCCTTGGGTCAGGTAGTTTCTTTGGGATCTTGTTGAGCAGAATCGCACTGCACTCATGAGTTATCATCAAAACTCCTTCTTCAAGGTTCATTTGCTTGATACCATCCTCTTAACATATCTCCTAAAGGATGGGGAAGTCTTGATGGCATCGACAAAAGGAAGCTCAACAATCAACTTATCCATTATCGCTTTGCATCTAGAGTCTTCCACCTCCTTCTTGGTCTTCCCAATGGGTCTAGGGTAAGGTATCTTAGGCTTGTAAACCCTTTTTTCAATCAACTCAGATGTCTTCTCGACTTCAGGGTGGGTGTCGATCGATACAGTAGTGGTGTCGATCGATACTCGGGGTTGTGACACGTCTTTGGAAGATTTTTGGGCATGTGTCGATCGATACTGGCTAGTGTCGCTCGACACAAGGGCGTTTTCTGAAATTTCATCGTCCTCTTCCATAAGATCAATGACATCTCCTGCAGTTAGGTTCTTTTTCACTCCTGGGTTGACCTCTTTTCCACCCCTCAAGGTGATTGCATTAATGTGTGCCCTTGTTTCTTCTGTTTTCCCTGGAAGAAAACCATCTTGCCTCTTCACAGCACCTGCAGTTTGGGCAACCTGAGTTTCCAGCTTCTTCTGATGAATACCGAGAGCCTCAATTTTTCCATGCAGGTCTGTGTACATAGCATCGATCTTCCCATTGAAATCCACTATCATCTTCTCTTGCCCCTGACGAAGCTGTTCAAGCATAGACTCAACCTTGCTCTCTGGGGTCTTAGCAGGTACATGTTGATAAGAAGAGTTCCCATAGTTGCGGGTGTAGCCACTGCTCTGGAATGGTTTCTGGACAAATTGAGTAGTTCCAAAACCAGTTTGATTTTCTTCAGACTTGTACCCTCCTTGTTGAAGTTTCGGTTGTTGTTCTGGTGGTATTGATTTCTCTGACCTTGAAAACCAGAACTACCAATGTAGTTAACATCTTCTACTTCATCCTCATTGAAGTTTTCAACCTCATCAGCAAAATGAACAACCTTTATTGTCTTTCTCATCAAGAGGTTGTGCACTGAATCCAACTTAGCTTGAACCTCAGCAATCTGCGATCCATCCATATTCCCAGTCTGCTTCTTTCGCTCAAAATCTGCGTTCTTGGTACTATTGCTAGATGCCAAGTTTTCAATAAGCACATAAGTATCGTCAGGATATCTGGTGTTGAAGTTCCCATTACTCGCCGCATCCAAGGCCATCTGGTACCTCCAATCAATCCCTCTGAAGAAGATACCCAACAACTGAACCTTGGTGAACCCGTGATGTGGACAATCCCTCTGATATGACCTGAATCTGGTCCAAGCAGGCTTAAACGCTTCAGTCGCTCCCTGAGAAAACTGGGAGATCTTATTCCTGAGCTCCTCGGATCTTGCATCATCATAGAAATTGTTCAAGAAAGCATTCTTAGTCTCCTCCCAAGTAGTCAGTGATCCAGGGGGCAACTGCTTAAGCCAATAAGCTGCATCTCCACCAAGAGAGTATGGGAAGAGCTTACAGAAGAGGAAATCATTGGACACTCCATTGTATTTGATGCTAGTAACCAAGTCCTCAAACCTCTCAATGTGATCTATCGAGTGTTCATTAGAAATACCATGAAAAGGATGCTGACCCACAAGAATGAAGTATGCAGGTGTCAGCTCAAAGTCATTCCTCTGAAAAGTAGGAGGGCGAATCGCTGATCGATTGGCATGTTCCTGAGGGAAAAACTTATAATTAAACGGGGACCCTCTTGGTCTCTCAAAGCTCCAGCATCATCACGAGTCAATACCACTGGGTTATTCATCTCTGCTGGCCTCTTTGTTTTCCTGTTTGCATGTTCCAAATTTGCTAGCTCCTTGTTGGAAAGATTAAGTAGCTCAGTGCGCTTGTTCTTCCGGGTTTCGCTAGTGGGCATACACCTGAAACACAAAAGACAAGGCAGGTAAGTAACAAAAATAAAGGTGAGTATCGACCGACACTGGATAGTATCGATCGACACTATCAAACTTAGTCGAAATTCTTGACTAAAATCTAATGGCGAATTAAAGTCCCCGGCAACGGTGCCTAATTTTATAAGCTCAAATGTAATACCCTAAAGTACTAACAGCTTTGTCGATTGTAGTATTTAGGGGTCGAATCCACAGAGACTCAAGAATCACACAATAGATTAAATAGGTTCGAATTAAGCTAAGTAAATCAATAAAACAGGAAGCAATAAAGTAATTAAGAGTTGTAAATTCAATGGAGGAAGATAGGTTCAGGTTATTTCTCAGGAAATCAGAGAATGCAGTTTAACCAATTAGCCAGGTTTCAGATTAAGCGCGGTTCTTGAACTCAAATCACTAAACTATAACTAACCAACTGTCGTTGCGAGAATTATCTAAATCTAAATCTCAGAATTCCAAATTTCTTTGCAAATTCTAAAGTCTAAACCAGCATTAAGTTCAAGTTTAATTTGTTCACAAAACAACTAAAACAAATCTCTTTGCATATAATTATTTTGTTCAACTTAGGTTCTATCAGATTATCAATCGCACTGACGTGCCTAATCGATTAACCTAAGATCTAAGTTCCAGGTGATCAATCTAGAATTAGCTTTAAGAACAACCTATGTCGAAGAACTAATTCAGATTATGAATCCTAACCAAGTAATTAACCTAACATTCAAAGAGATCCCTTATTGAGAACCCTAAACCTAACAGGAGATCTACTCAGACATGGAGATTGAAACAAACAACATGATTGAATAAATCTCTGAAATTAATAATAAAAGAGAAAGAAAACAAGGGTTCCACTACAAGAAATGTGGGTATTAATAACGGCTGTTAAATGATATGATTCAACTACCATAGCGTTTCCTTAAACGCTCTGATAGCGCCCGTCATTGTAGGTCGGGCACTTTAGATAGCGGACTTGACGTACGCTATAGTTAATTAAACAACGATAACGTTTCTCTCTCTGCAATTGTTAATATTTATAATAGCGTGTTATAATTGTTATTGACATTTCTATCGTGTCTTAATTTATTCATAGCATTTTTGTAATTTTAAACATTCGAAATATGTAATGATTTATATAATTTATTATAATAATTTATATTTAAATTAAAATTTGCTGGATTTTTTTGTTTGTTAATAAATTGAAATATTAAAAAATACTAAATTTTATTATATTATTTTTATATATGAAACAGTGAACAAAAGACCAATATTTTCATTTGCTTCTTCCATACAAGTCTTCTTTCTTGGAAGTTCTTCGATACCGTTCTTTTGTTTCCCTTCATTTTCTTCGTTCTTCTCAGTATCATTTTCTGCCAATTGTTTGACCTCACATGACCCTTCGCTTGCTAACTCTTTCTCATCCACTTGATTATTACCTCCTTCACTTACTTCCGTCTTGCCTATACAAGAGAAGAAACAGACTTAAATTAACAATCTCTTCATCATTATATGGCACACAGGTGCTGAGAGATAGAGCAACAAACAACAAGGCTCACCTGAGTGAAACAGAAGATGTTATCAATGAAAAGTAAGACATCTTGGCCTTCGGCATCACGGAAATACTCAGCAACAGTCAAACCAGTAAGTCCAACACGGGCACGAGTACCCAGGGGCTCATTCATTTGTCCATACACAAGAGCACATTTGCTCTCTAACTGTTAGATGGGTAAACAGAGAGAATTGAGCAACAAAAATCAACCAAATCTCATGTGCAATAAAAAGAAAAGTGTAGATTAATTTAAACCAATGGCAAACCTGCTTCTCGCCTAGCTTGATGACACCACTCTCAATCATCTGGTAATCTTTTCTCAGATGAAAAAACCTTATCGATATAGTATGCCACAATGAGAATCACAAACCACTCCACTAACATGATGCAGAACAGTTTATCCATTCCGCTTTCGCTGAGATAAATAATAATACTAGTTAACAAGTGGTCATAAACATGTGTATTTGTTCTTCAATGTATTGATCTTTTTAACTTACCAGGGAGTTTCAAGCAGCTCTTGGAAGAGAAAGCTTCCCATGAGCCTAGTTCCAAACACCAAAATGTAAGCAACAACTGCAATTAAGCCAAAAAAATCAAGTGGCCATTTTAAATTTCACTCGAGTATTCTTGAGCAGATTCAAGAAATGTGATCGATGTTAATACATGTAACAGTCTTAACCTTTGAGAATATTGAAGAGACTAAAAAGGCGACGGAGATTTGCAGATTTAAGTAGATAAAATAGAAAACGAACTGGATGCTATAGTCATTGCCTTCACGGGTTCGTTCACCCACACCAGCAATGAAACAAAAAGGAGATAATTTCTGATGAGAATTCTGAGAGAGAGGGGCCGAAACGATGAGGGTGAAGGAGAAGAAAAACCCTAAGCGGCGAGAAGGAGATCCATCGTCTCTCAGAGAGAAAAAAAAAACTTATGCCACGTCACTAATCTCTCTCTCAAAAAAAAAAAGATTAATGAACGATCCAATAGAAAGAAAAAAAAGATAAATGAATAATGTTAGATTGCGCCAGCTAAGCAATCCGAGTGATATTTTTTCATTGGCTACTGTTTTTTGAAGGCTTATTTATTTTTTATAACCCTAAATATAAGACTTTGTAAAATGTTTATTACATTATTAATTTGAAAAAAAAATTATATCAATGAGGTTCTGTTAAGTTAATTATCTTGTTAATAATATATAATTTTGTAGTTTAGATTAAAAATTATAAACAAAAACTATATAAGAGATGTTATATGATACTAAACTATAGATGAAATGCTTAGTAACTTATCATGAATTTGTAGGGTTTGTAAGTTTTTAATCATTTTGCAATCATTTGACTTTCTTTTCTAATTATTTTCATTTGTTAATTGAAAACATAACTTAAACCCTAAATCAACATAACCAAAACTATACAATGCCCTAAACCCTAAATCAAGACTTAACTCTAATTTTAATTATTTATGTAAAACATTATATATTTTAATTATTTCTGTAAAACATTATATATTAACACTATATACAAAAAAAATTATATCATATACCCTAAACCCTAAATCAAAACCAAACCCTTAAATCAAATATTAAAACTTATTCTTTTTATTCTTTTTTAAATAATTTTATTAATAGATTATGTTATACGTATGAGACAATAATTTATTGTATCAAACCCTAAACCCTATACACTAAATCAAACCCTAAACCCTATACATTAAATCAAACCATAAACCCCAAATCAACATAACCTAAACTATATGCCAATGCCCTTAACCCTAAATGAAGACTTAACTCTTATTTTAATTTTATCTTTAAAACATTACATGTTTAGATTATGTTATACGTATTACACAAAAATTCATTGTATATTCCATTGTAAATTGGGAAATTTCAAAGAAATTTTATGAAAGAACCTGCCACACTTCATTTAAGCAAAAAGATAAAGCAAATGTTTGGTATTTACGAGATTTAAGCAAAAGGAAGAAGAAGAAAAAACTAAAATTCAGCACATAGAAGTTGAGCATCATGCTGTATCTCACTTCTTCATCAGCGCCTTCTTCAACATATTGTTATCAAAATAATAATTCAACAACACATTGTATGTAACAAGATCCGGACTATTGTATGTACCATCTCATAAGCCAAATCAACCTTCCAAGCATGACATCACCCAACAACAAGTGATGCACACGCTTTATTACACCATACGCTTGAGAAATGTTGAAGAGCTCAGCATCGTTTCCAGAGTCACCACAAACAAGTATGTTAGAAGGGTGCTTCCCCTCGATCTCCAACTTTTCAAGTAGATAAGTCAGAGCTCCTCCTTTGCCAGCTCCTCTTGGTAGTACATCGAAAGTGTAATCGTTGCTATAAACCAGCTTCACATCCACCTATACGGTATTTTACTGTCATCAGCACCAAAAGGAACAATCTATGATCAGAATAGCCATCAAATTCACATGAGGGGTACACACAAAGTCTCACCCCACGCTCCTCTAATCGCCCTGGAAGAACCTTCATTATTTCGATAGCTTGTTCTCTTTCCACACAAAACTCACTTTGTGCTGCTCTTGGCTCTTCTCTGGCTATAACAGACGAAAAAAAAAGCTTTAGAACGACCAAATTGCTACAGATTCAGCAGGGTATACAACATAACAATTCAAATCAGGTAAGCGTCCAAACAATAAGTCAAAACTCTGGACTGTCATCAAGGTTTAACATTATTTTCTAAAATATTAACTAATCCATATTTGTATGGTGGACTACACATCACTCAGCTTCTTCTAAGCCAACAATACAATTCCTATTGCCTTTATTCCAACTCAGTAACACTTAGATATCTATCTAGACCAGCAAAATCGATATTATATCCTTACTAACAAGATTTCTACAGAATTTATAACAAAAAATCAGTAGGTAAAATTAGAAAATGCTTCTACTCTACAATCCTTGCCTACAAGCTAGCCCATTGTCATGTTAAGAGCTGCTTAAGAACATAATCACCAAATTTTACATCAGTTTAAATAGAAAGTCTGAGTCAACGCAGCAAGAAACAAGATATCAATATTCACAGAATTCTAGATTAGCAAAATCCTTTGACAATATTACCTGCGGCTCAAGTTGAGGGAATTTAGAAGTTTCCTCAACATCAATGTCTCTGTTCCACATTTCACCCAAACGAGCCTCCCAAACATCATCTGACACCATCGATTCAGCGCCGTATACAATCTCAGAACCGACAGAAGTTATGGCGATCTCCGGAGTCAACAACGGCCTCTTCTTCCTTAGACTCAAGTAAGAACACAAGGACCTCCCGATGGATTAAACAAGCAATGAATCATGGCGATAGTGAGAGTGAGAGAGATCAAGATTGAGAGTGAGAGAGATCGAGACTGTAAGTGCGCTTCTTCGAGAATGAGATAGGGATCGATACTGAGAGTGAGAGAGATCGAGATTGAGAAACGAATTGAGACTCAGATTGAGACTCAAACTGAGACTGAGAGATGGATCGAGATTGAGAACAAAGAGAGATTGAGACTGAGAACAAGAGATATTGAGACAAAGAAGAATCGAGCGTGAAAGAAGAAAGAAATTTAGGTTAATGATTTTTCACGATTTTCCCTAATTTTTGGCCACCTCTTTTTTTCAGATTTTATTTTTTTGAACAATTTTTTTACATAAGCGGGCAATGAAAATTCTATTTACGCGGTTAACCTACGATGACGTTTTAAAAAACGTATGTGCTATTACAGAAAAATTGGAGAACCAAAAGTAAGCACGACAACTTATCATAGCGTTGATCAATTAAAAAACGCTATGAAAAAGTCAGGCATAACTCAACCATAGCAGAACCACAAAAACCGCTATCCTGATGTGCTATTAATACCTGTTTTTCTTGTAGTGTTCGAAATCTTCTCTCGGACGAATAGAGTTTCAGAGTTATCTCCCTCAAAAGCTCTCTCTATCAAAACCAAAGTAGAATAAAGCGTAACAAAAAAGGTGCCTAAAAACCCTAATTATAATGCTCAAACACGCTCTGGGGCTTCTTGTAATTATTAAAGTCTTCTAGACCAAAGTGTAAAGTCTTCAGACATGTAAAAAGTCGCGACCCTTTTCTTCATGCGATCAGTATCAACCGACACCATCAGTTATATCGATCGATACATAGCTTCTGTGTCGACTCTTCAGATGGGTGTCAGTCGACACCAAGACCTCAAATCGACCCTTAGCTCCAAAATGCTCCAGAATGCTTCAATACCTTTAATTAAACTCCAAACGTACATAAACCTGTAAAAACTCGAAAAGACTCCAAAAATACTAGAAAGACTCTATAAATAAGACCTATATCATGGTTAAAAGCGGGTAAAAACTATGATATATCAAACGCCAAGATGAAGTCAATTTCGTGGCCAACAATGGGAATTACGTTCAAGGGGGTAGGCTTCTCAATTAATGGTCTAACCTTGAAGTTCAAAGAAATCAACAAGGCTACAAAGGGAACTATGTGTATGCTCAAATCTCTAACCAAGAGGAGGAACAAAGAGAGGTGCTCCATCAAATCCTAGAAGGTCAACAAATGAATGATATCAAGTTTGGCAAGATGATGGGAGAAATGAATGAAAAATAAAGGGCTTGCATGATGAGATCACCAATAAGATTGAGCAACTAGCCTTCCATTTGGAGACCCTAGGACCCAAATTGGTCAAACTCCCTTTGCCATCAGAGAAACCAAAGGATATGAGGGTTTTACCAATAGTTAATGTTGAGGTTGATGAAGGAAAGACTCCTAAGGGTTTCAATGAGCAAATTGGAGACACCAAGCAAGAAGAGGAAGTTAGAGACGTGGGCATAACTCCAAGGTATGCTTTAGCCTCCATCCAACGGATTCATGAAGAAGATAGTTGTTTTTAGAAGAACAAAGGGGAATCAACTTTCGGAAATGCTATTGATGATGAATTTGTTCTAGATGGAAAAAGCCTAAGCTCTTTCTTTTTTCTCTCCTTTGAGATTGAAAAGAATGATGAGCAAGAGAGGAATGCTGAGAAAGTAAAAGACATGGGTAGTTGTGAGAAGATAGAAAAAGCTTCACCCCCAAAAGCTCGTAAGAAGAAGATAGAATCCCATGACAAGAATGCTTTGGGTTATGGTAGTGTTGAAGAAGCTTTAGAAATGGATGGAGCTTGCTGGGAATCTCTGTTCTCTACCACAATGGGGAAAGAGAAAGAAAGTACCAAGGATCAAGAGAAGGGTGAAAGCACTAAGTCCAAGAAGAAGAAACCCAATGGCAACCACCCTCCCACACTTGAACCATCTTCTCACACAATGATACTCATACCTTGGATGTATGATGATGTAGCCATTCAGTACAAGGTGAAGTGTAAGGGAAGATGTAAGCCTTTTGCCAAGGTTAAAGCGCTCCTCACCAGCGAACTTAAAGGAGAAAGGTCCAAAGGGTTTTGAAGAGGTCATGAGCAAGGTCCTCAAACTTGAACTCAAAGATCCGTCTTGAAGTACTCACACTCCTCTCTCACCCGCCTAAAAGGGTAACCAAAGTCAAACTTAGTGACTTTAAACAAAGTGCTCTTGGGAGACACCCCAAGCTTATCATTGTACATACTTTCTTTTCATGTATTTCTATGTTTTCTTGTTCTTTTTGATCTTTTGTTGAGTGGTTGCAAGGTTCTTGATTGTCTAATGGTCATGGACTTAAGGACAAAGGTGTGTAGGATTGAGGTGATCACTCTCGTTCCCTCCATTCACTTCCAAGGTAATACTCCAAACTTTGTACATAGCATTTAGAATCATATCTTCTTCTTTCTCTCATGCATTGTTTAGTTCTCTCTTAAGCTTCTCTTACACAAGGGACTGTGTAATTTAAGTTTGGGGGAGGGTTTGTGTGTTATCTAACTTTGTTTTTGGGGTTCTTATTTTGCCTTTTGCATCTCGAGTCTCATGCATATCATGCATTTTCAATAAATTTGAAAATGTTTGATTTTTTTTGCATTTCATATCTAGGATTGAGTCTAGATGCATAGCATATTAGGTAGCTTTGCATGAGCATTAGGAGCAATGATAGATTTATCCTTGTAAAGTATCATTTTTATAGCTTGATTCAATGCCCTCGTTGATTGTTGTTTGATGCTTTTGATCTCGTATTGAAATCAAGGATTAACCATATCTCGGTCTTGCGTTTCATTACTAAGGTCTTAACTAAAGCATGTTTTGATTTGACTCCAATCCTACCTAAGTGAAAACCATAATTTTGACATTGAAACTATCATGCTTGTGCATTGCATAGTGAATTCATGGTTACCATATACATACTTGGACTCTCTTATCATTTTTACCACTCTTTTGCTAGTCCAAGTAGCTGATTCCCATCATTTGAAAGGTTTACCATACCTTTAACCTACCCTCATTTCAAGCCAAAATCTTTAGTGTGCGTATGAGAGGCCTAATTTTTCGAGTAAGCTTGGCAAAAAGTGTTGAGTTTAGGGCGACAAGGATAGATTTGCATGTAGATCTAGCCGAACATCAAAGGCTAGACTAGGCTAGCCTCGTGGGAAAGGAAAATTTTGGGTTTGGTGTGAACGAAATTGTGTGACTAATGGGATTGTGGATAAGAAGGAAGTGAGTTCGAAAGAAAGAATGCAATATTGTAATGTGGTTAGTGCAAGTTAACAAGTTTAGCTCTTAGCAATAGTTATAGCCTCATTAGTTATAGCCTCATAGAAAAAGGGGAAAAAGCCAAAAATTGGCTAAGACATCAAATGGCAAAAGATGAGGCAAGGCAAAGAAAAAGAAAGAAAAGAAGAGCTAAGGAAACAACAAGAGAAACACAAAACCACAAGATTCAATGGAGAAGAAGAAATTCCTCAAGTGAGAAAAGATGAAGTGGAAGAAGAAGTTCACATATGGGACATGAAGGCAAAAGGCCTTGTGAGATAAGGGTAGCTTAGGATTGGGATGTCACGGGTAGATATGCTAGGGTTAGAGACAATTTGGGCATTGGGAAGATGTGAGTCTATCCTTGTATGCATAGATTGCCTTTTACTCTTAGCATTTTGCTAAAGCTTGCTCATTCATTGAAAGATCCCTTGCATTGGAATAATCCCATACATTTGAGATCATCTTTATCTCAAGACCTTCACCCTAGCCAAATGAATTCACTTGCCTTGCATGAGCATGATTCACTTGAAACGATTAATGAATGTTAAAGGATTAGATGACATGAATACTTGTGTAGGTTAAGGCTTGAATTTGATTCATATAGGGAAGGATATGGCTAGCTCTTTTTGAGTAGACTTGTTTGATCGTATCTTAGAGCTAGTAACTTCGACATTGAGTTGAATTCTTTTCATAACACTTTTGGATTTGAGCTCCCATTTTTAGTCTCCTCCCTTTCTTTAATTTTGTTTGCTTGAGGACAAACAAATGTTTAAGTATGGGGCCTTGATGTGTTCATATTTTGCATGCTTTAGCATACATCCCCCTTAGAGTTTTGTGTCATTTACATGCATAATCATAGTTTTATCTTGCATTTAGGTCTCATTTAGAGATTAGGACATATTGCATTAGGTCTAGTGAGTTCTTGCATGTTTTGGAGTCCTTTCTAGGTGATTGGAGGCAATTTGGGCATATTTTGAGAGTTTGACCAAAGTAAAGTGCAAGGTCCATCCGATACACCGGAAAGACGTGGCTGGACTGAGGCCCTCCGATCTGAATCAGCTTGGATGACCTTCATGAAAGCTGTAGAGGAGTCAGTTAGCTGTCCAGGGCAGTTTGAATCAGGCCATACGGACATACGGTTCGAGAGTTGTCACAGTTTGACTAAAGACGTATCCGCCTGGCCGAGAAAACGTACATTGTGCCTTCCAGCCGGTCTGATCCATCCGGTCGTAGCACAGGGAACTCTACCGGCCAGAGCACACCGCCCAGATCATTCCCGGTGCCAAAACACAGTTTCACACCGCCCACAATCTGCCCGGTCTGTTCCACCCGGTCAAAAAACTTTCGACCAAAAATCCAAATTTCGGCCTGGTCAATACCCGGTTTGTCCCGGGTTGACCCGGTCTGACCCAACTCAAGAAACACCTTTAAAATATTGTTGAAACTCATTTTTGGATCTATCTCCTTTTTTATGCATTTTCTCCCTTTTTCTCTCTCTTTTTCTCTCAAAAACAAAGAATTCTCTTTTTAGGGTTTTTGGGATTTTTTCCAATGATCTTTTTGATTAATGAAAGTTTGAGTTTAATTCTTGTCTTCTTTCTTTAATCTTTCATCTTCCTAATCTCTAATCATAATTAACATCACCTCTTTTACAAGATTTGCTGTGTTCTTCATGATTAGTGAGTAGTCTTTTAGGATTTGAGGATTTGGTAGATTTAGGGTAATTTGATGGATGATTAATGATGTCTAAGATTAGATTATATGATTTCCCTTCTTGATTAGTGGCTTTAAAGCTAGATCTAGCTTGACAAAGTGGATTTAGATCAAAAGGCATTTCATGCACACAAGGTGTTCGATGAAATGCCTTGATGAACTTTTCAAGAGATATTCATTTCTAACCTAGGGGATTAATTGTCTAGAGTGATTATTTGGTTGATCTTGAATGATAGATTTAAGGCTTGCTAATTAGTGATTCACAAATGAGAATTTGATCTTGAATTAGTAATTAGCAAAGTAATTAATTCCTTGAGAGAGGATTAGTTAAGATTAGTGATCTTTGCCTAGGGATTAGTTTTCATTAAACATTGGACATCATTAATTAGCCATTGGATTGCCTTATCTCAATTACCTTATCCTTGAATTCGCCTTTTATCATCTTATTGATCTTGTTTAGCATTTGTTTACTTGTGTTCTTGCTTTTGATTTGAATCATTTAGGTTGTTTAGAAACCAAAACCACATTTGTTCGTTTAGCTTAAGTCATTTCTTGCATTCCTAGTGTGTTGTTCTTGTGCCTCCTTGGATTGATCCCCAAGTGCTACAACGATAGCATTTGGGTAATTAGTTTGGATACACACAATTATCCACTATCATCTTCCGGATCAGAAGAAACAATACGCCCCTCAGCAACGTTGACGCTTCTCGTCTACATCTTCCATTTGAATCTTGTAGATACTGCAGGTGCTTGCTTTTAAAATAGAAAAAAAGGAATCAGCCTGCTATACATAATGCAAATGACAAATGAAATAGAAAATTACTGGAACTTACTCCACATAAGGATCCACGATAGCCATATTTTGAATGACAGCAAGGTGGGCTATTTTTTTCTCCATTTCAGTAAGAACAATTGAAGTGCATGCAGATATCGGGCGACCCTCTAGGATAGAGTTGTTCTCATACTCAGTATTTCTATCTAATTTTTCCTCTACACTTGTTGTCTTTTTCAAAAAAATACTACAGAACTGAATACATTCTTCTGCAAGATAGGACTCAGCAATACAACCCTCTGGTCTTGCAGGATTTCTCACAAAATCCTTCAGAATTTTCATATACCTGAACAATGTGAACAATAAAGGATATTATCAATAAAACAGTCAATTTCAGAAGATAGAAATGTCGAATACAATACAATTAACATAAGTTATACCTCTAAAATGGATACATCCATCGAAAATGGACTGGTCCACCTAGTCGGGGCTTCCCTTCCTAGAAGTACTGTCAAGTGCACCATTATATCAAAGAAGCTGGGAGGGAAAAATCTTTCAAACATGCAGAGAGTTTCAACAATTTCAGCTTTCATTACTAAAATATTCTCTCTGTCAATAATTCGCTGGCACAACTGGTTGAAGAATGAGCATAAGCGTAAAATTGCTATCCTAGGACCTTTAGGTAATAAACCTCTAAGTGCAATTGGGAGAATTTGTTGCATCAATATGTGTGATTTGAGTCATGTTACCTTACAATCCTCTAACGATACGCCCCTGGATATATTTGAACAGTATCCATCCGGACCTTTAAAGTCAAAAAGTCGCTTACAAAAGATTTTCTTCTCAGTCTTGGACAAATTAAGACCAAGGTGCTGCTAGAAGGTATGTTATTTTTTCTTGAGTGTTAGGGTGCAAATCCTTCCTAATACCGAGATCCTGCAGATCTTTGCGAGCTTGAAGACCATCTTTTGATTTCCCACACTGCAACAAGGTAGACACAATGCTTGCAGCCACATTTCTCTCCACATGCATTACATCTAAGTTATGCCTTACCAGAAGTTCCTAACCAATACAAATACAGTAAACAAAATCAAAGTTAAACAAAATCAAATTGATCAAATCTGAAAAAAACAAAGTTAAACAAAGTAGAACATACCTCCCAGTAAGGCAGTTTGAAAAAGATTGACATTTTCTTCCATCTTGATAACTATTCCTGATCTACTTCTACTTCTTCCTCTTCCTCTGATACACTGGATACATCCTCACTATCAGAGCATACTCCAATACAATCAGTCATTTTTCTCTTCCTCGCAGATTCTTTCAAGTTTCCAAAATCATTTTTGTAATTTTTCAGGTTTTGGGAAATATCACGGCCAATTAATATTCTTCCCTTTCTCCCATGTTCAGCTTTTCCATCAAATCATGACTTCTTTCCTAGATAACTATGTGTTGGTGGCAGCCCCTTTCTATGGCATATATACACATGTTTTCTGCTAAACTTCAACCACATACTATTTGTGTGTTTCCCACATAAAGGACATCCCATTTTACCCTTCACTTTGCAGCCTGCAAGATTTCCATACACAGGAAAATCACTAATAGTCCAAAGCAACATTGCCTTAAGAGTAAAATTAGTTTTACTAAAGGCGTCATATGTTAACTCTCCCTTGTTCCACATATGGTTTAGATTCTCTATCAGGGGTTCTAAGTAGACATCAATACTATTACCAGGTTGTTGTGGACCATGAATCAACAATGTAAGCATGATGTTCTCCTTCTTCATGCATAAATGAGGAGGCAAATTATAGTTGTGAGAGCAGAATCTCGCAACCTCAATTCCCAACTTTTCAGGTCGTATGTTCTTGAGAGTAATTTAGAAAATCAAGAGAAAAATGTATGTTATTATTCTTAGTCGAGAATTCGGTCCCTTTACAATACATTTCACGTTCTAATTTATACAAACTCGGGAAAATATAAACGACTAAATCTTAATTTAAAACATGGAATTGAATTCGTAATCTTTGTCTTTAAATGCAAGGCTTGATTCTAGGAAGTGAAGTTATTATGTTTGACCATGTTTGAACTTCGGTCGAGCTCGTACTGCTGTCTTCCTGCGAGCTCGCTTCCTTTCCTGCGAGCTCGTTTTCTTTCCTTCATGCTCGCTGCTTCAAGCATGCTCGCTGCTTCCATCATGCTCGTTTTAACTTGTGCCTTTCTTACTTCAGCTTGTAAACAGTCTCGTGAGACCTCGTCGTGGGCCGAGCCTTCATTATTGAGCGTGCTTAATCAAGCTGGGCTTTAGGTGTGGAATTTGGGCGTAACAGTTGCCCCTCAGCATCTTTAATGATTTATCATATAGGATGCGGAGCTACGATCTCGGGATTTGATTGATCCTTTGATTGGCACGATCTCGCAATCTCGGGCTTCTGATTGATCTTTAGCTTGTTCATCGGGCGAGTCTGCAGGGATCCCGTAGCGTCTGCGCGACTTTTAAGGGATGTGAAAGGATGAGTGTGCGAGTGGGTATAAATGAGCGGTTCTCGTCGCTTCAACTCCCCACGCCGCCTCAACTCCCACTTACTGAGGTAATAATGTCTTTTCACTTTTTCCCTTCTCTCTCCTTTATTATTATTTTTACTTCATTAATTGAACTGTCTTCACCTCTTTTCTTTTTACTTTTATCCGAGATACTTTTCTGTGAAAGTTCAGCGTCCATTGTTCCCGATCGAGTTTCTTTCTTTTTCGGACTCAGTTTTCTTTGCTGCTTGACCTTTGAATTATAGTAGCGTGCTGCCGCATGTTGATAATTTTGAAGGTTAACGAGTGCTCGGTCTCGACGTTCATCGATAACATCGAGGTGGTAGAGAAGCATTTCGTTGTTCAGTTCCTCGTTAATGGGACATATATCTATTCTCAAGCTGGGAACTGCGACCTCGGCGGGAACCACAGCCTCGATTCTGTAAGCTAAGGAGAACGGTGTTTCTGAGGTTGCCTTGCGAGGTGAGGTCCGACAGGCCCACAGCACTCCATGGAGCTCGTCGGACCACCTTTGCTTTTTAGCATCCAGTCGCTTTTTGAGATTGCTCAGTATTAGCTTGTTTGCTGCCTCAGCCTGCCCGTTACCCTGAGGGTAACGTGGGGTCGAGGTTGTTAATCTGATTCCGTGATCTCCGCAGAATTTGAGGAATTGATTTGAGATGAACTGCGAGCCATTGTCGGTCACGATTTCGTATGGGACTCCGTGCTGGCAGACTATATTCTGCCATACGAATTCCTGTACGTGATTTGCTTTAATTTGCTGGAAAGCTCCTGCCTCCACCCATTTGGTGAAGTAGTCGGTGAGGACGAGTAAGAAACGACACCTTCTTTTTCTCGAAGTTACCATGGGTCCTACTATATCCATTGACCACCTCATAAAGGGGTATGGAGATAAAATGGAGGATAAGTTTTCGGTAGGCTGATGCAAAGTCGGAGCATGCCGTTGGCATTTGTCACATGCTTTAGAATGTTCTTCGCAGTCAGCAATCAAGGTGGGCCAAAAATATCCTTGCCTTTTGATCCTAAGGGCTAGTGCCCTTCCTCCTGAGTGGCTGCCACACGAGCCTTCGTGAATTTCCGATAACACCGTAAAAGCTTCGAGCCCGTGGATGCATACTAGGTAGGGGCCGTTTACACTTCGCTTGTGAAGGCGGGTGCTGATTATACAATATCTTGAAGCTATGGTTTTGAGCTTGCGAGCTTCCCACTTGCTGGGGGGAGCCTCTCCCCCCTCAATGTATTTTATAATCGCTACTCGCCAGTCAGCTCTCGCGATCATTTTTTCGCGGAGCGTAACGTGCCTGGCGTCAAGCAGTTTTGGCTCCGGGTCGGCGGCTTCTTCCTCTTCTGGTGGGAGGTCGCCTGTTACTGTGGCTATTGTTATATCTACCTCTATATCGTCATTGACTATTTCCATCGAAACCTCGCTATCTTTGTCGATTTTGATGCTTGGTTTTTCAATTCCTTCTACTGGAATTACTATTTTTACGAGTGGATTCGAGGTTGATGCCAGAGCTGCCAGTGCGTCTGCTATCGTGTTCTCACCCCGTGGTATTCGCGTTAGACTGAAGGCTTTGAATTGTTTGACTAGCTCATGAACTATGGCTAGATAGGATTCCATCCTGCTATATCTGGTTTCGTATTCTCCATGAAACTGGCTTGTAATTAGCTGGGAGTCGCTGAACGCATTTAGCTTACGTATTCCTATTCCAGCTGCAAGTCGGAGGCCTGCTATTAAGGCCTCGTACTCGGCTTCGTTGTTTGATGCTGAGAATCCGAGTCTGAAAGATTGTTCTACGACTTCGTTGGTCGGGGATATAAGGTGGATTCCCACACCTGCCCCCTGTTTCGAGGAGGCTCCATCGACATAAAGCTGCCATGTCTCCATGCTCCATCTGTTAGCCGTGAGCTCGATAATGAAATCAGCTAGTACTTGTGCTTTGGCGCTTGTCCGAGGTCGATATTCGATATCGTACTCGCTCAGTTCGATGGCCCATTTTGCTAGCCTGCCAGACTGGCTGGGGTTGTGCAATACTGTTCGTAATGGCTGTGTTGTCATTACTACAATGGGGTGTGATTGAAAATACGGCCTGAGTTTGCGAGCTGAGATCAATACTGCCATAGCCAGCTTTTCCATTCGTGGGCATCTACTAGGGATTTGCTCACGTAGTAGATCGGTTTTTGCTCAGCTCGTTCTTCCCTTATGAGGACGCCACTCACTGCGACTTCGGAGATTGCTATGTATAGGTAAAGTGGCTCACCCTCAATCGGTTTTGATAAGATGGGGGGCTCGGAGAGGTACATTTTTAGTTGTTTAAAGGCTTCCCCGCACTTGTCATCCCATATAAATTTTTTGTTTCCCTTTAGTAACTGGTAAAAGGGGAGATATTTATCAGTCGATTTGGAAATAAACCATTTTAACACGGCAATACGACCTGTCAGCCTTTGCACCTCTTTTACTGAGCTCGGAGGTTGCATTTCCAGGAACGCACTGATTTGTTTGGGGTTTGCTTCTATTCCTCTTTGAGTTACTATGTAACGTAGGAACTCGCCTGAGGCGACCCCAAAGGTACACTTTGAAGGGTTGAGTTTCATCCCATATTTGTTTAGTAAGGTGAAACATTCCTCCAGCTGACCTATGTGGTCTTCCTCTTTCAGAGATTTGACCAGCATGTCATCGATGTAGACTTCCATCGTTTTCCCCAAGAGGCTGGCGAACATCTTGTTCATAAGTCTTTGATAGGTGGATCCCGCGTTTTTGAGGCCAAATGGCATCACCTTATAGCAGTACGTTCCTCGTTCTGTTATGAAGGATGTTTTGTCTTGGTCCTCAGGGCTCATTTGTATTTGATTATATCCTGAGAATGCGTCCATAAAGCTGCAAGCTCGTGTCCTGCGGTAGCTTCTACCAGCTGGTCGATGTGAGGTAGTGGGAAGCTATCCTTAAGACATGCTTTGTTTAGATCCGTAAAATCTATGCATACTCGCCAGGTGCCGTTTTTCTTTTTTACTACAACCGGATTTGCTAGCCAATCATGATATTTTACTTCTTTGATGAATCCAACATCTAGCAACCTGGTGACCTCACTGTTGAATCCTCGGTCTTGTCAGGTCCGAATTTCCGATGCTTTTGGCTTACTGGTTTGTGGTTTGGATCCACATTGAGCTCATGTGAAATGATGTTTAGATCGATTCCGGGCATGTCAGCTGTTGTCCATGCGAATGAACCGGAATTTTCTTTGAGGAATGTTATTAATTGTTCTTTTTGGGATCTGCTGAGCTCGGACCCAATTCCTACTTTCTGGTTAGGATGAGACTCGTTGACCACGATTTTCTCGATAAGGTCTTTGCGAGGTCCGATGGAGCCTGGGCCACTTTTCATTTTGGCTAGTCGGTATGTGAGCTCATCTTTTCGTTGCAGTTGGTATATGGCGCTTTCCTTTGCGATCTGGAAACCTGCCATGTAGCACATTCTGGATTCCTTTTGACTTCCCTTAATTGTTGCGATCCCATTTTGGGCGGGAAATTTTATGCATTGATGGTATGTCGAGGATACAACTCTCATTGAATGTATCCAGGTCCTTCCCAAGATGGCATTGAATGGAGCTGGCATGTCTATCACCGTGAATTCGACTATTCTTCTTACTCCAGCTGCTATTACCGGGAGTTTTATTGTTCTGAGAGATAGCGTGGTTTCCCCGGAAAAACCGGTTAAAACACCATCTTGTTTTCTTCGATTTCGTGATCTGGTATATTCATTTCGCTAAGAACGCTTAGGAGGATGAGTTCTACAGAGCTCCCCGTGTCTACGAGCATCTTAGTGAGCTCGTATTCACCCACTTCTAGCATGATGAGGAGAGCATCGTCATGTGGAGAATCTAGTTCAGTGGCCTCGCTTTCCCAGAACGAAATTTGTGTGTTAGGTCCCTTGAATGGGGTCCTGTCACGTGTGTCGGTGTTGAATGGGGTCCTGTCACGTGTGTCGGTGTTTACCCTTCGCTGATGTTTCTTGATTGAGTTTACGGAGTTGCGGCATAGCTGGGATCCTCCATGAATAAAGTTAATTCTTTTTTTCGTGCTGGGAGGAGGCATGTCTGTTTCCCTGTCTTTGTGGGGATCTCGCCTCGTCGCATCCTCGGATGAACGTTCTCGCTTACGATCACCCTCGGATGGGTGATCCCGCCTTTCATCGTCTCGCGCTGGGTAATAGTTCTTCCTCGGAGGAGGTTTTTCCAGCTCGATTTTTCCCAGCTCTCCCGCTGCGAATTTAGCAGCGAGCTGCTTCTTCACCTCGTGGCACTCCTCCGTGGAGTGCCCCTTGATCTTGTGGAAATCGCACCACTTGCTGGGATCGTAAGGCTTGAATCTATTACGAGGTGGGCTTCCCACTGAGTATGAGTGTATCCCCTGGTATTGTTTTTGATCTTGGGACTCCTTTCTCCCAGATTTTTTAGATCCTTGGGAGTTGGTTGTCTGAGATTGCTTAACCGAGGTTGCAAGTGCATGCTGTCTTGGCTGAGGTGCACTCGCTTCTTCGAGGATAATCCAGCGCGAAGCGCGATGTAACGCATCATCTAGCGATACGGGCTCCCGAACTGTAAGCTCCGCAAAGATTTTCGAGGTTTTTAACAATCCATTTTGGAGGGCTTTCAGGGCCGTTGGATTATGCAGATCAGCGATTTTCGCTTTGACAGTTTTAAAGCAGTCAATATACGTCCGTAGTGAGTCGCCTGGCTTTTGAGTAAGTACCCACAGATCGGCCTCCGAGGTCTCGATTCGTAAAGTGAACGGGGTCTGATTGACTTCATCAATCACCATGTCTATCTCAGGTGCTGAGCTTAGAGCAGCGTGGACCTGTGATCTCATCCGCTATAGCTCGGCGTTCGTTTCTTCGCAATACTTCTTGATTGACTCGAACCCAGGTGAGCTGCCGGATCCCAAGTGGTTTTCGTTATTGCTCGGGAAGCGGAGCAGGGATCCCAAGTGGTTTTCGTTATGGATCTCATTTATGTTCCCAGAGCGGGGCTGATTGGTTAGTAGATCCGATGTCGGATCTACTCCTGGTAAGGTTGCTATTGGCGTAACCTCTCCTTCTGCAACCTGGATCGTGGAAGGAGTGAATATGGGATCCGATATCGTCGAGTTGAACTGCGAGGCGGTGGCTGAGCAGACCGTCTTGCTGGTTGAGGCGTTGATATCGGAAAAGTTTAGTCTTCTCACCGGTGGAGGTGGGAATGGCAATCCTCCCTGCCCAGGGGCAAAAAGGGATTGTGTCCCAGGTGGGAGGGCGAGCCTCCCAGAGGTGCCTGCCCGATTCGCTATTTCGAGGTCGTCCTGGCGTGCTGCCATTGAGCGATTCTGCTCTATGAGGCACGCTATCAGGTTCTGGATCTCAGCTATTTGATCCGGAGCCGATTGGTTCAAGACAACAGGTCCCGAGGGGTCGGCAATGTCGTCGATCCCGGTCGAGATGCTTGCTCCCGAGGTGGTAATGGGAACGCTTGTTGTTCCGTCCAAGTCTGTTGAAACGATGTTGGCGGACTGGGTTAGAGGAATGGAGGTGTTTATGACTCCGGATGATGTAGTAACCTGATTTAAACTTTAGGATTCGCAAAGAGATTTGGAATTCCTAGGATTTAGATTTAGATAGTTTTCGCAACGACAGTTGGTTAATTATACTTTAGTGATTTGAGTTCAAGAACCGCACTAAATCTGAATCATGTTAGTTAGTTTATCTTCATTCATTGATTTCTTGAAAAATACCATGGGCCTATATATTTCTCCCATCGAATTTACAACTCTTTATTGTTTATTGTCTTTTGTTTCATCTTATTGGTTTAGCTTAATTCTCATCTATATAATCTATTGTGTGTTTCTGTGAGTCCTTGTGTTCGACCCCTACTTTACTGCAACTACTGCTTAGTACTTTTAGGGTATTAATTTGAGCATATAACCATATGAAGAAGGGAACGGTCCCATGAAATCTATGCCCCACACATCAAAAAGTTCAACTTCAAGAATCGGGTTATGAGGCATCTCATTTCTTCTACCAATGTTCCCCTTTCTTTGGCAAGCGTCACAAGCGGAAACAAAAGCATGTGCATCCTTGAATAGGCTCGGCCACCAAAAACCCGATTGGAGAACTCTTGTAGCCATCTCGTATGAAGCAAAGTGTTCACCATATGCCGACCCATGACAATGGAATAAGACCGCTTGGACCTCTTCTTCCGCCACACACCTTCGATACAAGTCATCCGAACACAACTTGTACAAGAATGGCTCATCCCAAAAGTACCTTGTGACGTCATTAAAGAACGTTTTCTTCTTATACCCATCCAAGTTTGGGGGCTCCTTGATATATCATGGTTTTTACCCCTTTTAAGTCATGATATAAGTCCGTTTTATAGAGTCTTTCTACAATTTCGTAGTGTTTTAGAGTCTTTTACAGGTTTTAGCACATTTGGAGCATAATTGAAGATATTGGAGCTTTCTGGAGCATTTTGGAGCAAAGCAGACGTTCGTGTAGCTGAGTACCCGATTTGAAGCCTCAGTATCGATCGATACTGACTAGTATCAGTCGATACTCACTGCATCAAGACACAAGTCACGACTTTAGAAGAGTTGAGGAATTACAAAATTGCCCAGAAGACTTTATTATTTACAAGAAGCTCCAAAACGTGACTTATGTTATTTATTAGGTTTTTACAGCCACTTTGATGGCTAAGTATTATTTTACTTTAGTTTTGTGAGAGAGCTTTTGAAGGGAGACAAGTCTGAAACTATGTTCGTCCGAGAGAATATTTTGAACCCTCTTGTTACTCTTTCTATTTATTTATTTGATGATTTATTCAAACATGTTTATTGCTTCAATTTCCATGTCTGAGTAGATCTCTTGTTAGGTTTAGGGGTTCTCATAAAGGATTTCTTTGAATGCTAGGTTGATTAGTTGTTTAGGGTTCATAATCTGAATTAGTTCTTCGCCTTAGGTTGTTCTCAAAGCTAATTCTGGATTGATCACCTAGAACTTAGATCTTAGGATAATTGATTAGGCACGAGAGTGCGATTAATTACTTGATAGAACTTAGGGTGAGCAAAATAACCATTCGCAAAGAGATTTGGTTTAGTTGTTTTGTGAACAAATCAAACTTGAACTAAAATCTGGTTTAGACTTTTGGATTCGCAAAGAGATTTGGAATTCTATGATTTAGGCTTAGATAATTCTCGCAACGAGAGTTGATTAATTATACTTTTGTGATTTGAATTCAAGAACCGCGCTAAATCTGAATCCTGACTAGTTAGTTTATCTGCATTCATTGATTCCCTGAGAAATACCCTGAACCTATCTTTCTTCCAATCGAATTACAACACTTTTAATTTACGTATTGCTTTCAATTACATATTTTGGTTTAGCTTAATTTGAATCTATTTAATCTATTGTGTGATATCCTGAGTTCTTGTGTTTGACCCCTACATATACTACAACAACTGCTTTAGTACTTATAGGGTATTAATTTGAGCATATTAAATTTGGCGCCGTTGCCGGGGATCTCAATTCGCCATTAGATTTTAGTTTGATAATTTCGACTAAGTTCGTCGGTATCGATCGATACTACCTAGTATCGGTCGATACTCGTCGTCTTTTTTGTTGATATCGATCGACACCACCCAGTGTCGGTTGATACTCATCGTGTTTTTTGTTACTTACGGGCCTTGCCTATTGTGTTTCAGGTGCATGCCTATTCGTGAAACTAGAAGGAACAAGAGCACTCAGCTAGTTGAACTGTCATTGGAGCAACTAGCGCTTGTGGAACGCACAAACAGAAGAGAAAAGAAACCAGCAGAGATGAACAAAAATCCATTGTTTTTGATTCGAGATGAAGCTGGTGCTTACAGAGACCAAGAGGGTCACTTGTGATATGCGCGTGGGCAACGATTGGATGGAGAGGGGAACATCATTTCACCTGCTCCTGTTGTCGAGGAGATTTTCGCCGGGAACGTCGCTGGGAACGTGAACGCATGGAATGTTGTGGTTTATCGCTGTAGAACGATTGGTGAGTACAACATGCCTAATCAGTTTTATGCTAATCGATCAGCGATTCGTCCTCCTGCTTTTCAGAGGAATGACTTTGAGCTGAAACCATTATACTACACTCTTGTGGGTCAGCGCCCTTTTCATGGTCTTTCCAATGAACATCCCATGGACCATATTGAGAGGTTTGAGGATTTGGTCACTAGCATCAAGAGCAATGGAGTGTCCTATGATTACCTCTTCTGCAAGTTCTTCCCATACTCTCTTGGTGGAGATGCGACTTACTGGCTGAAGCAGTTACCTCCTGGATCACTAACTTCTTGGGAAGAGACTAAGACTGTTTCCTGAACAACTTCTATGATGATGCACGATCCGAGGATCTGAGGAACAAGATCTCCCTGTTTTCTCAAGGACCTAATGAGGCGTTCAAGGCTGCTTGGACGAGATTCAAATCATACCAGAGAGATTGTCTACATCACGGGTACTCTGATGTTCAACTGATGGGTTTCTTCTTCAAGGGGATTGATTGGAGGTATCATATGGCTTTGGATGCTTCGAGCAATGGGAATTTTAATACCAGGTATCCAGATGATGCTTATGTGCTTATTGAGAATTTGGCGTCTAGCAATAGCACCAAAAATGCAGACGTTGAGCGAAAGAGACAGCATGGGAACATGGATGGATCGCAGATTGCTGAAGTTCAAGCCAAGCTAGATCTTCTGATCGGGAAGTCGAAGAAGACTGTACACTTTGCTGATGGAGTCGATAATATTGATGAAGATGAAGTGGAGGATGTTAACTACGTTGGTGGTTCTGATTTTCAGGGTCGGCGATTTGGGTACAACAACAACCGAAACTTCAACAACAACACCCAGCAAGGTGGGTACAAGTTTGAGGGAAACCAATATGGCTTTGGAGCAAAACAAGTTGCTCAGAAAACACTCCAGAGCAGCGATTTCACTCGCAATTATCGGAACTCTTCGTATCAACCCATCTCTCCAAAGTCCACAGAGAGTAAGATAGAATCCATGTTTGAACAAATTCTTCAGGGACAGCAAAAGCTGCAAGTGGATTTCAATGGGAAGATTGACTCTCTGTACACTGATCTGAATGGGAAAATTGACGCTCTCAAAGTCTCTCAGAAGAAGCTAGAAACTTAGGTTGCTCAGACAGCAGTAGCTGTGAAGAGGCAGGAAGGTTTTCTTCCAGGGAAAACTGAGAATCCAAGAGATACATCAATGCTATCACCTTGACGAGTGGAAAAGAGGTGATTACATGAGTGAAGAACAGCCCAATTGCAGAGAATTTTGTCGATCTTGTTGAAGATGACGACTGGGATTCTAAAAATCACCGTGTATCGATCAATACCACCCAGTGTCGATCGATACCAGTCCAGACACCTGCACGAGGGGATCCAAAATCTCGTGTATCGATCGATACTCCTTCTGTGTCGGTCGATACTGAGGCACATGTCGAGAAGGAGCCAGAGATTGTCAAGGAGAGGGTGTACAAACCCAAAATACCTTATCCTATGACTCCTAAGATGACAAAGAAGGAATGGGACGATTCCAGAGCGAAAGCATCGATCGACACCACTCCTGTGTCGTTCGATACCAGTTCAGTTGCTGAAACAAAATCCGAGTTGAGTGCAGAAAAGGTTTACAAACCTAAGGCGCCCTACCCCATGCCACCCAGACACCTCAGAGACCCCATTTCTCCAAAACAGCTGCTTGGCTTTGAGAAGATGGTACGAAGGATTCCCCACACACTGACTTTTGAAGAAGCTCTAGAGTACCACCCTCTGCTGAGTCAATTCCGAGGTTGCAGAGAAACTCTAGAAGGGATCGAAGTACTCTTTATCAAGGCAAGAACCAAGTCACTACCGCTGAGGCAGTTGACTAAGAGGGAAGACCCATGCATATTCTTAGTTCTATGCTCTATCTCTGGAGTTGAATTCAAAGAGTCTCTCGTTGACTCGGGGGCTAGCGTCAATGTCATGTCAAGGGCAATTGCAGAGAGATTGGGAGCTGATATTCAATCTCCCAAGACATCTATCACATTCGCGAACTCTTCCACATCGGTTCCATACGGTACA
>PKML01009203.1:70638-82940 GCA_002933935.1 Eutrema yunnanense | reverse complement strand
TAGTTAGTTTATCTGCATTCATAGATTTCCTGAGAAAAACCCTGGGCCTATATTTTCCTGATTGAATTACAACTCGTTTACTGCTTTCTGTTTTCTGCTTAACCTGAATTGCTTAGCTTAGCTTGATTTTACAATTCATTGTGTGATTTCTGTGAGTCCTTGTGTTCGACCCCTAGCTAGACTACAACTACTGCTTTAGTACTGTTAGGGTATTAAATTGAGCATATCAACAATCCCTGATTTGATGGTTAAAGTAGGAGACTGTCTGGTTCCTACCAATTTTGAGGTTGTGGAGATGAGTGCAAGATCTAGTACGCAGTTGATTCTTGGAAGACCGTTCATGGCTACGGCTGGTGCAATTATGGATACGCCCAGTAAGAGAATCTCATTCTCGTACATTGACAAGGAGGTGTACTACAAAGCCATTCCTACTAGAGGAACTCCCACACATATCTCTTGCATCACCATTGTTACAGGAGAGACGTTGGTAGTTGATCTTTTGGAAAAGCCTCCTGACGAGCCAAGTGTCATAGACCTTCTAGATAGTCTTTTTGTCATCACCAAGAAAGACGTCAAAACATCTAAGGCAAAGAAGAAGGTGAAGAGCAACGGAGTGAAGGGTGATGCTTCTATAACTTTAATCCCTCAGAAGTATGATGGGGATTCGATTGAATACAAGGTGAAGTGTAAAGGAACTTCGAAACCATTCTCTAAGGCTAGAGTTCTTCTTACTTCGGAGCTGAAAGAGAAAGGAAAGGACTGTGGAGAGCATGTTGAGCAGAACTCTGAAACTGGCGATGTCAAGCTGTGGAGCTTGCCTGTGAGTAAGTTCTCAATCTTCTCCAGACTGATCACCTGAGGTACAGTCAAGCTAATGACGTTAAACGAGCGCTTGGTGGGAGGCAACCCACTGGTGAGTCTGTATAAACGTCTTTTATTTTAGTATTTTTCGTTTTTGTGTCTTGTGTTTATGTGTGAATCAGATGAAAAAGGTATGTGTCGATCGATACCATCACTGGTATCGAACGACACTAGTAGAAACAGACGTTGCATCCACCAATGGTCCTTGTATCGATCGACACCAGCAATGGTATCGGTCGATACACAATGCACAGGTAAGTTCTCTGATTTTCACGTCTTCACTCAGCTGTTTTGTTTTCTTTCACCGACTCTATACTAGATAACACTGGGGACAGTGTTGTTTAAGTCTGGGGGAGGTAGTTGCTGACAGCGTTTTTGTTTTTCTTAGAGTCATAAAATAAAAAATAAAAAATTGTCGTTTTATTGAGTCAAAAATTTGTTGGAGATTATGATCTTGTGCTTGAATTTATTGTTTTGATTTTGCTTTTGAATGACCAGTGTTACAGGATCAGTTCTAGATCGACTAATGAAAAATCCAAAGACTGACCAATTGACTAGAAAATACCCATGTTTCCAGCAGAGTTCTTCAAAAGCCTGAGCCAAATTTTTGCACTTCATCAATGTGGTTAGTGTTCATAGAGCTTGATTCATCATTCATATCTGAAAAAGGAACCCATGTGTTTGAAGTAATGGTATCTCTCTCCCCTGTTATAAGTTGATAAATAAGAGCATAAAAGATGAAATGACTTTCTTCTGAGTAGAGGGCTAGGAAAATTTCCAGCGATCCCATTATTCGACTTGTAAAGGAACGATCACACAAAGGTTGAAAGCGAGGTTAGGAAAATTTTCCGTGATACCACTATTCGTCTAAGCCTTTGATACATAGAGAGGAAAGAATCGGGGATTAGGTGGCAAACACCATCAATACTCGCGTTTCGGACCTTTATGTGTATATGCAGATCTAAAAAGATAGAAAGAACATAATGAGAAACAAGTCTGGGGGAGAGAAAACAATACCAAAAAGTGTGTGAATTGGGTAATTCTTTTGTTGTGATATTGTATGGTAAAAAATCTAGAAGATTCTTGAACATTGGCTGCAGCGATGAAACTGGCGATGAGGGCTTTGTTTGAACAATGTTAAGGGATAATGTGTGGAGTCTGGGAAAGCTGCGAATGTCTACGGAGAAGTACATGGTGGTTAGATCAGGAGCTGGTTAGGTGACATTTGGGTGATTGGGAAAAGGAACTTTGCGATGGTTCATGAACAGGTGAGTCTCCATGTTTTCAAACCTCTTTCTTTGGTTTAGCTTTCTATTTTGCTATTTAGAATGTATTGGTTTCCATATGAAGAAGGGAACGGTCCCATGAAATCTATTCCCTACACATCAAAAATTTCAACTTCAAGAATCGGGTTTTGAGGCATCTCATCTCTTCTACCAATGTTCCCCTTTCTTTGGCAAGCGTCACAAGCGGAAACAAAAGCATCTGCATCCTTGAATAGGCTCGGCCACCAAAAACTCGATTGGAGAACTCTTGTAGTCGTCTCGTACGAAGCAAAGTGTCCACCATAGGCCGATCCATGACAATGGAATAAGACCGCTTGGACCTCTTCTTCTGCCACACACCTTCGATACAAGTCATCCGAACACAACTTGTACAAGAATGGTTCATCCCAATAGTACATTGTGACGTCATGAAAGAACTTTTTCTTCTTATACCCATCCAAGTTTGGGGGCTTCTTGATATATCATAGTTTTTACCCATTTTAAGCCATGATATAAGTCCGTTTTATAGAGTCTTTCTACTATTTCGTAGTGTTTTAGAGTCTTTTACAGGTTTTAGCACGTTTGGAGCATAATTGGAGATATTGGAGCTTTCTGGAGCATTTTGGAGCAAAACAGACGTTCGTGTAGCTGAGTACCCGATTTGAAGCCTTAGTATCGATTGATACTGACTAGTATCGGTCGATACTCACTGCAGCAAGACACAAGTCGCGACTTAAGAAGAGTTGAAGAATTACAAAATTGCCCAGAAGACTTTATTATTTACAAGAAGCCCTAAAACGTGACTTAAGTTATTTATTATGATTTTACAGCCACTTTGATGGCTAAGTATTATTTTACTTTGGTTTTGTGAGAGAGATTTTGAAGGGAGACAAGTCTGAAACTCTGTTCGTCCGAGAGAAGATTTCGAACCCTCTTGTTACTCTTTCTATTTATTTATTTGATGATTTATTCAAACATGTTTATTGCTTCAATTTCCATGTCTGAGTAGATCTCTTGTTAGGTTTAGGGGTTATCATAAAGAATTTCTTTGAATGCTATGTTGATTAGTTGTTTAGGGTTCATAATCTGAATTAGTTCTTCGCCTTAGGTTGTTCTCAAAGCTAATTCTGGATTGATCACCTAGAACTTAGATCTTAGGATAATTGATTAGGCACGAGAGTGCGATTAATTACCTGATAGAACTTAGGGTGAGCAAAATAACCATTCGCAAAGAGATTTGGTTTAGTTGTTTTGTGAACAAATCAAACTTGAACTAAAAGCTGGTTTAGACTTTAGGATTCGGAAAGAGATTTGGAATTCTAGGATTTAGGCTTAGATAATTTTCGCAACGAGAGTTGGTTAATTATACTTTAGTGATTTGAGTTCAAGAACCGCGCTAAATCTCAATCCTGACTAGTTAGTTTATCTGCATTCATTGATTCCCTGAGAAATACCCTGAACCTATCTTTCTCCCAATCGAATTACAACATTTTTAATTTACGTATTGGTTTCAATTACATCTTTTGGTTTAGCTTAATTCGAATCTATTTAATCTATTGTGTGATATCATGAGTTCTTGTGTTCGACCCCTACATATACTACAACAACTGCTTTAGTACTTATAGGGTATTAATTTGAGCATATCACTCCTTCCCACAAACCAAGTAGTTCACCAAATCCGCGAACCACAGTAGCTTCTCATCTTGCAAATCGCTTGCACTCTCAAAACCCCTTACGGCCTCTACTCCTTTCTTCAAGACGCTCACCACCATAAGACTCTCCTCGGGGAGCTTGTCTTCTGTTGGAACTAGGCCCTCAATCATCAGCCTAGATAGGTGATGCGCGACCCCATTCTCTATACCTTTCTTGTCCACAATCTCCATGTCGAATTCTTGCAAGAGTAGAATCCAACGGAGAAGTCTCGGCTTGGTGTCTTTCTTGGCGTGTATGTACCTCAAAGCCGCATGATCCGTGTAGACTATGATCTTTGAGCCCACTACGTATGACCGAAACTTATCCATAGCAAACACCACCGCCAACAATTCCTTCTCCGTGGTAGCATACCTTGCTTGAGTGTCATCTAAAGTTCTACTTGCGTAGTAGATGCCCTTGGTCTTTTTGTCCTTCCTTTGGCCTAAGACGGCTCCAACGGCGACGTCACTCGCGTCACAAATAATCTCAAAAGGAAGATCCCAATCCGGTGCTTGGACAATGGGAGCACTAACCAACGCTTTCTTTATCTACAAGAACACCACCATACACTCGTCATCAAGGTTGAACTCAACATCCTTGCAAAGTAGCCTAGTGAGAGGCCTTGTGATATTTGAGAAGCCTTTGATGAAACGGCGATAGAATCCCGCATGACCCAAAAAGCTTCGGACATCCTTAACCGTCCTTGGTGGCTCCAAGCTAACCATGACCTCTATCTTGGCCTTATCTACCTCAATCCCCTTCTCGGAGATCTTATGCCCGAGCATGATGCCCTCACGTACCATGAAATGGCACTTCTCCCAATTGAGTACCAAGTTCCCCTCCTCACATCGTTGCAAGACCCTACAAAGATTAGAAAGACAAACACCAAACGAAGAGCAATATACATAAAAATTGTCCATAAAGATCTCAACCATTTCTTCGATCAAATCCGAAAATATAGACATCATACACCGTTGAAAGGTTGCCGGTGCATTACATAACCCGAACGGCATCCTTCGATATGTGAATGTACCACAAGGGCATGTGAAAGTCGTTTTCTCTTGGTCGTTCGGGTGTATGGGAATTTGAAAGAAACCCAAATAACCGTCTAGAAAACAATAAAAGGGATGATTAGCTAAACGTTCAAGCATTTGATCTATGAAAGGTAATGGAAAGTGATCCTTACGAGTAGATGAATTGAGCTTCCTATAGTCAATGCACATCCTATGCCCGGTTATGGTCCTAGTAGGTATCATTTCATCCCTTTCATTTTTAACAACCGTTATCCCCCATTTCTTAGGCACACAATGAACCGGTGAGACCCAAGTACTATCCGATATTGGGTAGATAATACCCGCATCTAAAAGCTTGAGAATCTCTTTCTTTACAAGTACCTTCAAATTCGGATTCAACCTCCTTTGATGTTCAATAGAAGTCCTTGATTCATCCTCTAGATGGATTCTATGTGTGCATAAAGTAGAGGAAATACCCTTGATGTCATCCAAAGAATAACCAATGGCTTTCCTATACTTCCTAAGTTCAACTAAGAGGGTGGATAGTTAATTCTCGTTCAAACTATCATTTACAATAACCGGGTAAGACTCGTTGGGACCTAAAAATGCATACCTTAGCCCAACGGGAAGTTGCTTTAGGTCCACCATGGGGGCTTTGAGCTCGCTCCGATCGTCATCTTCAAAACTAGTCTTACCCTTGTTAGTTTCTTCCACGACTAACGCAAAGCTCTCTTGAACTGTACCCGTGCTTGACCCAACTTAAAATCTTGTCACTCGGTTACCCAAGCTCTCTTTCAACCGGCTTGTGCAAGTCCATGAGTAGCTCATATCCTTGGCTTTCTTTACCCAATAATCCATGCACACCATGCTCTTTTGTCAAGACCACTTGCAAACCATCTTCAATACTCAACTCTTCAAGCAACTCATCCACGAGTTCATCCATATCTCTATGTAGAAACATTGCCCATTTATGGTGGGCTTCTTCATCACGTTGTTGATGTCGAATTCGAGGACTTCGCCTTTTCCCAAGTACAAGTCAATCTTGCCCTTTCTCACGTCAATAATGGCTCCCGCGGTCGCAAAAAATAGTCTTCCATAGATAATTGGATCCTTTGGCTCCTCATCCATTTCGAGAACAACAAAGTCCATAGGGACGATGAAATCTCTAACCATTATTGGGAGATTGATAGTGGATAATTGTGTGTATCCAAACCAATTACCCAAATGCTATCGTTGTAGCACTTGGGGATCAATCCAAGGAGGCACAAGAACAACACACTAGGAATGCAAGAAATGACTTAAGCTAAACGAACAAAGGTGGTTTTGGCTTCTAAACAACCTAAATGATTCAAATCAAAAAGCAAGAACACAAGTAAACAAATGCTAAACAAGATTAATAAGATGATAAAAGGCGAATTCAAGGATAAGGTAATTGAGATAAGACAATCCAATAGATAATTAATGATGTACAATGTTTAATGAAGACTAATCCCTAGGCAAAGATTACTAATCTTAACTAATCCTCTCTGAAGGCATTAATTACTTTGCCAATTACTAATTCAAGATCAAATTCTCATTTGTGAATCACTAATTAGCAAGCCTTAAGTCTATCATTCAAGATCCACCAAATAATTACTCTAGACAACTAATCCCTTAGGTTATAAATGAATATCTCTTGAAAAGTTCATCAAGGCATTTCATCGAACACCTTGTGTGCATGAAATGCCTTTTGATCTAAATCCACTTTCTCAAGCTAGATCTAGCTTTAAAACCCTTAATCAAGAAGGCAAATCATTTAATCTAATCCTAGACATCATTAATCATCCATCGAATTACCCTAAATGTACCAAATCCTCAAATCCTAAAGACTACTCACTAATCATGAAGAACACACCAAATCGTGTGAAAGAGGTGATTGATGTTAATCATGATTAGAGATTAGAAAGATGAAAGATTAAAGAAAGAAGACAAGAATTAAACTCAAACTTTCATTAATCAAAAATATCCTTGGGAAAAAATCCCAAAAACCCTAAAAAGAGAGTTCTTTGTTCTTGAGAGAAAAAGAGAGAGAAAAAGGGGGAAAAAGCATAAAAAGGGAGATAGATCTAAAAAATGTGTTTCAACAATATTTTAAAGGTGTTTCTTGAGCTGGGTCAGACCGGGTCAACCCGGGACAAACCAGGTATTGACCCGACTGAAATTTGGATTTTCTGTCGAAAGCTTTTCGACAGGGCATATTGTGGGCGGTGTGAAACTGTGTTTTCTCGGCCATGCGGATACGCCTTTAGTGAATCGGCCATAACTCCTGAATCTGAAATCCAAATGACCTCAAAGGACCTCTAGAAGACTTCCAACTCCTTCCTCTACAATCTCTATGAAGAACGAAGAAGCTAAATCGGAGTGGAAACCCTTCGTCTGGATTGATCTTTCAGACAGCGTATTTGGGGCAGAACTCGTTTGGATGCCAGACAGACGTGTTCTTGCCATATTTGCAATATCTCTTTAACGGCTAATCTGAATGACATGAAATTACCTCTATACGAAATTCAGCTCGATTGTCTATGACTTTTATCAAGACCTCAGATTAAACTGGACACGGAAAGGTCTTCATTTGGCTTGATCTTTGAGTCACTTCGGCTGATGCTGTAACTTGGATGTGTGAATGCTGCTGTGTTGGACCGTGTGGCTTCTGGCCGGTTGAGGATTCATCTTTGGGCCGGTTAAGATCCCTGTGCCAATAAAGCACGAATTGGACCGGATGGAAGGCCCGCGGTGTGGTTGGCCGGTACAAGGCACTAGTTTCTCGACCAGACGGATATGTCTTTCTTAAAACCGCAATAACTCCCTAACCAGATGTCCGAATGACCTGATTTAAACTCCCCTGGATAGCTAACTCACTCATCTAAAACACCCATTAAGGTTGTAAAAGCTGATTCAGATCGGAGGGCCTCCGTCCAACCAAATCCAAAAGTGCCATAAAAAGAATCCAAGCTCAATGTCCTAGTTGCAAACTTCTTGATGCGATCAAACAAACTTATTCAAAAGTCACTAGCCATACTTGTCCATGCATGACTTACATTCGAACCTCAACCAATACAAACCTCCATATCTTCCAACCTCGTTGACATTGATTAAGTGTAATAGGCGTGAATCATGTTTATGAAAGATCAAATGAATTCGTTTGGCTAAGGGTTAAGTTATGAGATGAAGATGATCTCATTATCATGCATGGGTAATCAAGTACAAGGATCTCTCATGGAAAGAGCAAAATTTAGCAAAATGCTAAAGGTAAAAAGCAACCTATGCATACAAGGGAGAATTCTAATCTACCCAAATGCCTAGAGTGTCTCTAACCTAAAGCCTTCTAACCCGTTTGTGCCCACATCCTAAGCTACCCTTTTCATATTAAGGCATTTGTCTTCTTAAACCCACACATGCTTTTTGTTCTTTCACTTCACCTTCTTCTCATTCGGGGATCAACTTCTTCTTCCTTGTTCTCATGGTTTGGTGCTTCTTTGTTGTGACTTAGCTCTCCTTTTTCTTAATTTTTGTTCACGCCTCTTTTTCTTCTTCGATCGTTTGGCCTTTTCGGCTTTCTTCTTTTTCTTTGGATCTCTTGAGGCTATCTTATTCTTAGAGCTAGTCTTATAATTTTGCACCAACCAATCTATAAATTCGATCCCCTTTTCCCTTCTCCTTATTCATCTTTCCCATTCCACAATCTATTCCAAACACATACGTTCACCAAATTTCTAAACCGTTCCCCCAAACTCAAACCAAGAACCGCCAACCTATGTAGCCTATTCCTAGATTAACTCTGTGATCCCCAAACTCAAACCAAGAACCGCCAACCTATGTAGCCTATTCCTAGATTAACTCTGTGATGATGGAGCTAAATCTACATGAGAATTCCTCCTTGTCGCTCTAAACCTAATATCAATGGCTAGAAAGAAAGTTGAGGTTAGGGTAGGGGAAACCATTCCAATGATGGGATATTGCTACTTGGATAAACAAGAGTGGTGAAATGGAAAAGATTATCCAAGTATGTATGAAGTGATCCACGAATTCATTCAAAAATGCATAAACACAATATTTACAAGTCAAAATTAAGGTTATCACTTAGATGGGGTTGAATTCAAGTCAAGGTTTGCTTCTATCAAGGCAACAACAATAAGACATGAGATCAAAGCATGGTTCATTCTTAATTTATACACGAGATCAAAGCATCAAGTAACTAGCAACAATGGCATTGGACTAAGCTCTTAATATGGTACTTTACAAGGACAAAACTATCATTGCTCCTAATGCTCATGCAAAGCTACCATCTATGTTATGCATCTAGACTCAATCCTATATGGAATGCACAAAAGTTCAAAATTTTTGTTTTTCAAAATTATTGAAAATGCACGATATGCATGAGACTCAAGATGCAAAAGGCAAAATAAGATCACAAAACACAAAGTTAGATAACACATAGACTCTCCCCCAAACTTAAATTATACAGTCCGTTGTGTTATAGAAGCTTAAGAGAGAGCTAAACAATGCATGTAAGAGAGAAGAATATATGATTCTAAATGCTATTCACAAAGTTTGGAGTATTACCTTGGAAACGAATGAAGGGAAACGAGGGTCATCACCCCAATCCTACCACCTTTGTCCTTAAGTCCATGACCATTAGACCATTAGGAACCTATGCACACTAAGCAAACCCATCAAAAAGGACAAGAAAACATAGAAAGGCATAGAAAGAAAACATGTACATGGATAGGCTTGGGGTGTCTCCCAAGAGCACTTTGTTTAAAGTCACTACGTTTGACTTTGGTTACCCTTTTAGGCGGGTGAGAGGGGAGTGTAAACACTCCATGGTGGATCTTTGAGTTCAAGTTTGAGCACCTTGCTCATGACTTCCTCAAGACCGGCTTCCCCTTTCTCTTTGAGCTCGGGTGTGAGGATCACCTTGACCGAGGAAAATGGTTTGGGTCATCCCTTGCAATTGATCTTGTACTCAATCACTCCATCCTTGTACTTCCAAGGAGTGAGAGTCATGATGGAGGGCTTGTCTAACACGGACTTTGACCCATCAAGCTTGCTTGGTTTGTTTTTCATCTTAGCATTGGTCCTTGTTCTCTTCTTTGCAACCTCGCTACTTTCAACCTCAAATTCCATCGTTGTGTGGAAGAGGGATGCTAAACAATCTCCATCCAATGCATGGGCTTGTTCACCATTACCATAACCAAAAGCACTTTCTCCATAAGATCCCTTCTTGTCAAAACTAGCCTTTGGGGGTGAAACCACCTCCATTGTTGCACAACTACCCACACGCTCAACTCTTGGAGCTTCAACCTCATCATCATTGCGAACCATCAAATCTTTAGCATCAACCTTGGAACCGTAGAGAAGGTTGGAGATGTCATCAATTGCCTTTTCATGCTCATCAATTGTCATCATTACCACGGCTTGTTCCTCAACCTTCTCCTTTCTAGCAACCATCGATTGTTTATATTTAGAGCCGTGGAGGACTTCCTCATTCTCTATTAGAGACTCTTCATTCTCATCAATCAAATGCTCCTCCACTTGGCTCCCATTACTTATTCCTTCGAGATTCTCCATGTGTTTACTAGAAAGGGAACGTCCTTGAGAATTTTGATGATCTAGATACATGATCCTAGAAGATAGGGCTCCAACCTTTCGGTGTAGATCATCATAAGAGCAATAAACCTTGTCATGAATCTCGGCCACCATCTTATTCAACTCATTTACTCTATTAGCTTGCTCGGTTAGGAGTTGTTGAAGCATATGCCTTTCATTTCAAGGTCTTGTTGTATACCCAAATCCACATTATCCTCCTCAAACCGTATTGTGGCATCAAAATCTCCATCAAAGTGAGCGGATTTCAGAGAGACATTAATGAGCTTGTCTGTCAATGTGGATTGCTTGTCCACTCTTTTGTTTAGAGCCTTCATTTCCTTAGTTCTCTTTTGCTCATCATTATCACTCGTGGTCCTTGTAGCCCGAGCATACTCATCACCATATTTCTCTTCGCTTTGGGAAAAGTTCTCCACTAGTAGCTCTCCTTGTTCCACGGTGAGGTTTGTAAAGCGCCCATTGCTAGCCCCATCCAAGGTCCATTTGTGCTCTTGATCAACTCCCAATTAGAAGATACTAAGGATGGCTTCCTTCTTGAACCCGTGATGGGGACAATCTCGAGTATATCCTTTAAGTCTTCCCCATGCCTTATGAAAGCTTTCATGCATGCTTTGCTTGAAATTCGAGATGTCCCTTCTAGTTTGGACCGTTCTTTGTGTGGAGTAGAACTTGTTGAGAAAAATATCCTTACAATCATCCCAAGAATTTACCAAGTGCGATGGCAACGTTCTCTCCCATTGGCTTGCTTTTCCTCCAAGAGAAAATGGAAACAAGATGAGCTTGATGCTATCATGGGGTACTCCTCCGTTTCTAAACATGTCACACAACCTCTCAAAGGAATCCAAGTGATCATATGGGTTCTACACTTCCGCCCCCAAGAACCTAGACACTTGAATCAACATAACCAAGCTTGCTTTGATCTCATAGGCGTTGGCTTCAATTGGAGGAGGGTGTATCCCATATCTCGATCCACGACAACAAGGAGTGTCAAAGCTTCCAACCGTTGGCTTGTCCTTCGGAACTTGGGTCGGACTTGATGCCAACTCTTGAGGACGTGTGATATATCATGGTTTTTACCCTGTTTAGGCCATGATATAAGTCCTTTTATAGAGTCTTTTCTAGTGTTTTGTAGTATTTTAGAGTCTTTTACAGGTCTTAGCACGTTTGGAGCTTAATTGGAGATATTAGAGCTTTCTGGAACATTCTGGAGCGAAGCAGAAGATCCATGTAGCTGAGACATCAAAATCACCTGAGTATCGATCGATACTGCCTAGTATCGATCGATACCCGTCGAGGAAACAGAAGGATCGCGACTTAATGAAGAGTTGAAAAATTGCAGAATTGGCCCAGAAGACTTTGATATTTACAAGATGGCCCATAACGTGTTTTAGGTTATAAATAGGATTTTACAGCCACTTGTTTAGGCTAGGCATTATTATACTCTGGTATGAGACAAGTCTGAATCTCCCTTCGTCCGAGATCAGACCTTAAAACCTTTTGTTATTCTTATTCTATTGATGATTTATTCAAACATATTGATTGTTTCATTCTCTATGTCTGAGTAGATCCACTTTAGGTTTAGGGTTTTCTCATAAGGGTTTTCTCTGAATGCTAGGTTAATTATCTGTTTAGGATTCACCATCTGAATTAGTTCTTCTCTTAGGTTGTGTTCAAAGCTTGTTCTAGATTAGCTACCTAGAATATAGATCTTAGGATAATTGATTAGGCACGACAGTGCGATTAATTACGTGATAGAACCTAGGTGAGCAAGTTGATTATTCGCAAAGAGATTTGGTTTAATTGATTTGTGAACATATCAAACCTG
>PKML01009203.1:26175-68911 GCA_002933935.1 Eutrema yunnanense | reverse complement strand
TCTTCCACCTCACCTCCATACGGTACTATCCATGCTTTGCCTGTAAAAGTAGGAGATTGTCTGGTGCCCACTGATTTTCAAGTTGTGGAGATGAGCGAAGGATCTGAGGTCTCTTTACTCCTGGGAAGACCGTTTATGGCTACTGCTGGCGTGATCATAGACACACCTAATAAGAGACTCTCTTTCTCTTACATTGACGGAGACGTCTACTATAAAGCCATTCCCCCTAGGAGTGTTCCCACACGTGCCTCTACCATCAAGGTTGTCACAGGAGAGTCGCTAGCAATTGATATCTTGGAAGAGCCTCCTGATGTGCCTACTGTCATAGACGTTTCAGCTGAACAGCCCAGCATCCCCAAGAAAGTTGCCAAGAAGGCTAAGGAAACAACAAAGAAGAAGGCCAAGAGCAACAAGGTCGAGAATCCCCATGTCACTTTGATACCTCAGAAGTGCAATGGAGATTCGATTGAATACAAGGTCAAGTGCAAAGGAGCCTCGAAGCCATTCTCTAAGGCTATAGTACTTCTTACTTCTGAGCTGAAAGAGTTTGTGGACAGCATGATGAGCAAAACTCTGAAAATAGCAATGTCGAGTTGTGGAGCCTGTTTTGATGCAAGCTCTCGTTCTTATCCAGCCTGAAGGGCGTTACAGTCAAGCTATTGACGTTAAACGAGCGTTTGGTGGGAGGCAACCCACTGGTGAGTCTGTTTTTTATTCGTTTTTCCTTTTTATTTTCGTTCGTTTTGAGTTTGTTTCAGGATAAACAAGGAGCAAAACTCGAAATCGCCTGAGTGTCGATCGATACCCTTCAGTATCGATCGATACCCTACGCGATTCAGAAAGGTTCATGTCGACTTAAGCCTGTATCGATCGATACCAGACTGTGTGTCGGTCGATACTCACTGTTCCAGCAAGGTAACTTCTTGTTTTTTCCCATTTTTATTCCGTTCTTTTGTTTTCTTTCACTGACTCTAGGCTAGATAACACTGGGGACAGTGTTGTTCAAGTCTGGGGGAGGTGTCTGCTGACATTGTTTTTGTTTTTCTTAGAGTCAGTCGTTTTATAGAGTCAAAATTGTTTTATTGAGTCAAAACCTGTTGGAAATAATGATCATGTGCTTGAACCTATTGATGTGATTTTGTTTTTGAGTGCACAGTGCAACAGGATCAGCTCTAGATCGACTAATGAAGAAATCCAAGGACTGACCAGTTGACTAGAAAACATCCATGTCTCCAGCAGAGTTCTTCTGAAACCTGAGCCAATTTTTGCACTTCATCAATGTGGTTAGTGTTTTTAGAGCTTGATTCATCATTCATATCTGATAAAGGAACCCATGTGTTTAAAGTTATGGTATCTCTCTCCCCTGTTATAAGTTGATAAATAAGAGCATAAAAGATTGAAATGATTTTCTTCTGAGTAGAGGGTTAGGAAAATTTCCAGCGATCCCATTATTCTACTTAAGAGGGAATGATCACACAAAGGATTGGAAGCGAGGCTAGGATTTTCCTATGATGCCATTATTCGCCTACATCCTTTGATACATAGAGAGGGAAGAACCGGGGATTTGGTGGCAAACACCATCAGTACTCGCGTCTCATACCTTGATGTGTATATGCTAAGCTAAAAAAAAAAAAAATGGAACATAATAAGAAATAAGTCTGGGGGAGAGAAATTGATACAAAAAGTGTGAAAAAGGGTGGTTCCTTGTCATGATATTGTCTGGTAAAGAGTCTAGAAGGTTCTTGAATATTAACTGCAGAGATGAAACTGGCGATGAGGGCTTTACTTGAACAATGCTGTGGGATTTTGTGTGGAGTCTGGAAAAGCTGCGAATGTCTACGGAGAAGTACATGGTGGTTAGATCAAAAGCTGATCAGGTGACATTTGGGTACTTGGAAAAGGGGTCATTTCGATGGTTCAGGAACAGGTGAGTCTCTACGTTTTCAAACCTCTTTCTCTGTTTAGTCTTCTATTTGCTTGAGGGCAAGCAAATGCTAAGTCTGGGGGTGTTGATATATCATGGTTTTTACCCTGTTTAGGCCATGATATAAGTCCTTTTATAGAGTCTTTTTTAGTGTTTTGTAATATTTTAGAGTCTTTTACAGGTCTTAGCACGTTTGGAGCTTGATTGGAGATATTGGAGCTTTCTGGAACATTCTGGAGCGAAGCAGAAGATCCGTGTAGCTGAGACGTCAAAATCAAATGAGTATCGATCGATACTAGGTAGTATCGATCGATACCCGTCGAGGAAACAGAAGGATCGCGACTTAATGAAGAGTTGAAGAATTGCAGAATTGGCCCAGAAGACTTTGATATTTACAAGATGGCCCAGAACGTGTTTTAGGTTATAAATAGGATTTTACAGCCACTTGTTTAGGCTATGCTTTATTTATGTGTTTGATTTTACTTTGGTTTTAGAGAGACAAGTCTGAATCTCACTTCGTCCGAGATCAGATCTCTAAACCCTTCTTTCTATTCTATTGATGATTTATTCAAACATATTGATTGTTTCATTCTCTATGTCTGAGTAGATCCACTTTAGGTTTAAGGTTTTCTCATAAGGGTTTTCTCTGAATGCTAGGTTAATTATCTGTTTAGGATTCACCATCTGAATTAGATCTTCGCTTAGGTTGTGTTCAAAGCTTGTTCTAGATTAGCTACCTAGAATATAGATTTTAGGATAATTGATTAGGCACGACAGTGCGATTAATTACCTGATAGAACCTAGGTGAGCAAATTGATTATTCGCAAAGAGATTTGGTTTAATTGATTTGTGAACATATCAAACCTGTTATTAAAGCTGATTTAGACTTTAGGATTCGCAAAGAGATTTGGAATTCCTAGGATTTAGATTTAGATAATTCTCGCAACGACAGTTGGTTAATTATACTTTAGTGATTTGAGTTCAACAACTGCGCTAAATCTGAATCCTGCTAGTTAGTTTATCTGCATTCATTGATTTCCTGAGAAAAACCGTGGGCCTATATTTCCCTAATTGATTTACATCCCGTTTAATTTCTGCACTGTCTGGCTTAGCTTAATTCTCAGCTATATAATCTATTGAGTGATCTCCGTGAGTCTTTGTGGTTCGACCCCTAGCTATATTACAACTACTGCTTTAGTACTGTTAGGGTATTAAATTGAGCATATCAACGTGGCTTTCCTTGAAGTTGTGTTATTTCTTGAGGTTTTGGAGCTTGAGGGATGCTACCTTGGTTATCCATCTCTTGAGGTTAAAGATCTTCAAGAATGTCTTTTCGATTGACCACCTCAAACACCTCAATTGATCTTGTCTTCCCATGTCTCTTCCCTTGATTTTGGTACCTTTGAAAGCACAAAAGAGCTAAGGCAGACAAGTTAGTAACAATAAATAAAAGTAAATTCATCATCTCAACGAGATGCATACTCTTAGTATGTGCATTAACATAGTGAAAATAAAAGCTTAGTCTCAAGCAAAATCTAAATCCTAATGGTTATTGCTATTACCTCCCCGGCAACGGCGCCAAATTGATAGTGGATAATTGTGTGTATCCAAACCAATTACCCAAATGCTATCGTTGTAGCACTTGGGGATCAATCCAAGGAGGCACAAGAACAACACACTAGGAATGCAAGAAATGACTTAAGCTAAACGAACAAATGTGGTTTTGGTTTCTAAACAACCTAAATGATTCAAATCAAAAAGCAAGAACACAAGTAAACAAACGCTAAACAAGATTAATAAGATGATAAAAGGCGAATTAGAGGATAAGGTAATTGAGATAAGGCAATCCAATAGCTAATTAATGATGTCCAATGTTTAATGAAGACTAATCCCTAGGCAAAGATCACTAATCTTAACTAATCCTCTCTCAATGCATTAATTACTTTGCTAATTACTAATTCAAGATCAAATTCTCATTTGTGAATCAATAATTAGCAAGCCTTAAGTCTATCATTCAAGATCAACCAAATAATCACTCTAGACAACTAATCCCTTACGCTAGAAATGAATATCTCTTGAAAAGTTCATCAAGGCATTTCATCGAACACATTGTGTGCATGAAAGGCCTTTTGATCTAAATCCACTTTCTCAAGCTAGATCTAGCTTTAAACCCACTAATCAAGAAGGGAAATCATATAATCTAATCCTATACATCATTAATCATCCATCGAATTACCCTAAATCTACCAAATCCTCAAATCCTAAAAGACTACTCACTAATCATGAAGAACACACCAAATCTTGTGAAAGAGGTGATGTTAATCATGATTAGAGATTAGAAAGACGAAAGATTAAAGAAAGAAGACAAGAATTAAACTCAAACTTTTATTAATCAAAAAGATCCTTGTGAAAAAATCCCAAAAACCCTAAAAAGAGAGTTCTTTGTTTTTGAGAGAAAAATAGAGAAACAAATGGGGAAAAAGCATAAAAAGGGAGATAGATATAAAAAATGGGTTTCAATAATACTTTAAAGGTGTTTCTTTAGCTGGGTCGGACCGGGTCAACCCGGGACAAACCAGGTATTGACCCGGCCGAAATTTGGATTTTTGGTCGAAAGCTTTTCGACCGGGTGGAATGGACCGGGCAGATTGTGGGCCGTGTGAAACTGTGTTTTCTCGGCCAGGCGGATACGCTTTCAGTGAATCGGCCATAACTCCTAAACCTAACATCCAAATGACCTGTGATATATCATGGTTTATACCCCTTTTAGGCCATGATATACGTCCGTTTTATAGAGTCTTTATTCTATTTCGTAGTAGTTTAGAGTCTTTTACAGGGTTTTAGCACATTTGGAGCATAATTGGAGATATTGGAGCTTTCTGGAGCATTTTGGAGCAAAGCTGAAGATCGTGTTGCTGAGTACCCGATTTCACGTCGAGCATCGATCGATACCTCCTTGGTATCGATCGACACCCATCGAGGCAGACACGACCCGCGACTTTAAAGAAGAGTTGAAGAATTGCAACTTGGTCCAGAAGTCTTTAATATTTACAAAAAGCCCCAATTCATTATTTAGGTTATTTATAGGGATTTTACAGCCACTTTGTTGGGTATGCATTATTTTACTTTAGTTTGAGAGAGAGCTTTGTGAGGAAGACAAGTCTGAAACTCCCTTCGTCCGAGAGAAGATTTCGAACCCTCTTGTTACTCTTTCTGTTTATTTGATGATTTATTCAAACATGTTGATTGTTTCATTCTCCATGTCTGAGTAGATCCACTTTAGGTTCAGGGTTCTCATAAAGGTTTTCTCTGAATGCTAGATTGATTAATTTATTAGGATTCACCATGTGAATTAGTTATTCGCCTTAGGTTGTGTTCAAAGCTAATTCTAGGTTGACGAATCTGGAACTTAGATCTTAGGATAATTGATTAGGCACGACAGTGCGATTAATTACCTGATAGAACCATAGGTGAGCAAATTGATTATTCGCAAATAGATTTGGTTTAATTGATTTGTGAACATATCAAACACGGTATTAAAGCTGATTTAGACTTTAGGATTCGCAAAGAGATTTGGAATTCCTAGGATTTAGATTTAGATAATTCTCGCAACGACAGTTGGTTAATTATACCTTAGTGATTTGAGTTCAAGAACTGCACTAAATCTGAATCCTGCTAGTTAGTTTATCTACATTCATTGATTTCCTGAGAAATACCCTGATCCTATTTTTCTCCCAATTGAATTACAACTCTTTTAACTTCTGCACTGCTTTCAATTACATCTGAATTGCTTAGCTTAATTATCACCTATATAATCTATTGTGCGTCTCTGTGAGTCTTTGTGGTTCGACCCCTAACTATACTACGACAACTGCTTTAGTATCTAAATAGGCTATTAATTTGAGCATATCAACCTGAAATCACCTCTTAAACACTGCCAACTCCTTCCTCTACAACCTATATGAAGAACGAAAAAGTTGAATCGGAGTGGAAACCCTTAGTCTGGGTTGATTTTTCAGATGTCGTATTTGGGGCAGAACTCGTTTGGATGCTAGACAGACGTGTCCTTACTATATTTGCCATATCTCTTGAACGGCTGATCTGAATGACATGAAACCACCACTAAACGAAAGTAAGCTCGATTGTCTATGACTTTCATCAGGACCTCAAATTAAACTGGGCTAGGGAAGGTCTTAATTTGGCCTGATCTTTGAGTCACTTCGGCTGATGTTGTAACTTGGATGTGTGAATGCTGCTGTGTCGGACCGTGTGGCTTCTGGCCGGTTGAAGATTCATCTTTGGGCCGGTTAAGATCCCTGTGCCAATACCGCATGGATTGGACCGGATGGAAGGCCCGCGGTGTGGTTGGCCGGTACAAGGCACTAGTTTCTCGACTAAGCGGATATGTCTTCATTAAAACCGCAATAACTCCATAACCAAATTTCCGAATGATCTGACTCAAACTCCCCTGGACAGCAAACTCAGTCCTCTGAAACTTCCATGAAGGTTGTGAAAGCTGATTCGGATTGGAGGGCATCCGTCTAGCCACATCTCTCCGGCGTCTCGGATGGACTTTGCATTCTACTTCGGCCCATTTATCTAAATAAAGCCAAACTGCCTCCAATCACCTAGAAAGTACTCCAAAACATGCAAGAACTCACTAGACCTAATGCAAGTGTCCTAATCTCTAAATGACACCTAAATGCAAGACAAAACCATGATTATGCATGTAAATGACACAAAGCTCTAAGTGAAATGTATGCTAAAACATGCAATTTATGAGTATATCAATTCCCCCAAACTTAAACAATTGCTTGTCCTCAAGCAAACAAGAATAAAGAAAGGGAGAAGACTAAAAATGGGAGCTCAAATCCAAAAGTGCCATAAAAAGATTCCAAGCTCAATGTCCTAGTTGCAAACTTCTTTATGCGATCAAACAAACTTACTCAAAAGTGACTAGCCATACTTGTCCTTGCATGACTTACATTCGAACCTCAACCAACAAAAACTTCCATATCTTCCAACCTCTTTGACATTGATTAAGTGTAATAGGCGTGAATCATGTTTATGCAAGATCAAATGAATTCGTTTGGCTAAGGGTTAGGTTATCAGATGAAGATGATCTCATTATCATGCATGGGTAATCAAGTACAAAGATCTCTCATGGAAAGAGCAAACTTTAGCAAAATGCAAAGGTAAAAAGCAACCTATGCATACAAGGGAGAATTCTCATCTACCCAAATGCCTAGAGTGTCTCTAACCTAAAGCCTTCTAACCCGTTTGTGCCCACATCCTTAGCTACCCTTTTCATCTTAAGGCATTTGCCTTCTTAAACCCACAATTACTTCTTGTCCTTTCACTTCACCTTCTTCTCATTTGGGGATCAACTTCTTCTTCCTTGTTCTCATGGTTTGGTGTTTCTTTGTTGTGACTTAGCTCTCCTTTTTCTTCATTTTTTTTCACGCCTCTTTTTCTTCTTTGTTGCTTTGGCCTTTTCGGCTTTCTTCTTTTTCTTTGGATCTCTTGAGGCTATCTTATTCTTAGATCTAGTCTTATAATTTTGCACCAACCAATCTATAAATTCGATCCCCTTTTCCCTTCTCTTTTTTCATCTTTCCCTTTCTACAATCTATTCCAAACACATCCGTTCAACAAATTTCCAAACCGTTGCCCCAAACTTAAACCAAGAACCGCCAACCTATCTAGCCTATTCCTAGATTAACTCCGTGATGATGGAGCTAAATCTACATGAGAATTCCTCCTTGTCGCCATAAACCTAACAGTTTTTGCCAAGTTTGCTCGAAAGAAGGCCTCACCAATCACACACGGATATCAATGGCTAGAAAGAAGGTTGAAGTTAGGGTAGGGGAAACCATTCCAATGATGGGATATGACTACTTGGATAAACAAGAGTGGTGAAAGGGAAAAGATTATCCAAGTACGTATGAAGTGATCCACGAATTCATCCAAAAATGCATAAACAAAATATTTACAAGTCAAAATTAATGGGGTTGAATTCAAGTCAATCTTTGCTTCAATCAAGGCAATAAAAATAAGACATGAGATCAAGGCATGGTTCGTTCTTAATTTCTACACGAGATCAAAGCATCAAATAACTAGCAACAATGGCATTGGACTAAGCTCTTAATATGGTACTTTACAAGGAAAAATCTATCATTGCTCCTAATGCTCATGCAAAGCTACCTTATATGCTATGCATCTAGACTCAATCCTATATGGAATGCACAAAAGTTCAAAAAAAAAAAAAAATCAAAATTATTGAAAATGCATGATATGCATGAGACTCAAGATTCAAAAGGCAAAATAAGATCACAAAATACAAAGTTATATAACACATAGACTCTCCCACAAACTTAAATTACACAGTCCATTGTATAATAGAAGCTTAAGAGACAGCTAAATAATGCATGAAAGAGAGAAGAAGATATGATTCTAAATGCTATTCACAAAGTTTGGAGTATTACCTTGGAAATGAATGGAAGGAAACGAGGGTGATCACCGCAATCCTACCACCTTTGTCCTTAAGTCCATGACCATTAGACCATCAAGAACCTATGCACTCTAAGCAAACCCATCAAAAAGGACAAGACAACATAGAAAGGCATAGAAAGAAATTATGTACATGGATAAGCTTGGGGTGTCTCCCAAGAGCACTTTGTTTAAAGTCACTAAGTTTGACTTTGGTTATCCTTTTAGGCAGGTGAGAGGGGAGTGTAAACACTCCATGGTGGATTCTTGAGTTCAAGTCTGAGCACCTTGCTCATGACTTCCTCAAGACCGGCTTCCCCTTTCTCTTTGAGCTCGGGTGTGAGGATCGCCTTGACCGAGGCAAATGGTTTGGGCCGTCCCTTGCAATTGATCTTGTACTCAATCACTCCATCCTTGTACTTCCAAGGAGTGAGAGTCATGATGGAGGGCTTGTCTAACACGGACTTTGACCCATCAAGCTTGCTTGGTTTGTTTTTCATCTTAGCATTGGTCCTTGTTCTCTTCTTTTTAACCTCGCTACTTTCAACCTCAAATTCAATCGTTGTGTGGAAGCAGGATGCTAAACAATCTCCATCCAATGCATGGGCTTCTTCACTATTACCATACCCAAAAGCTCTTTCTCCATAAGATCCCTTCTTCTCAAAACTAGCATTTGGGGGTGAAACCACCTCCATTGTTGCACAACTACCCACACGCTCAACTCTTGGAGCTTCAACCTCATCATCATTGCGAACCATCACCTCTTTAGCATCAACCTTGGAACCGTAGAGAAGGTTGGAGATGTCATCAATTGCCTTTTCATGCTCATCAATTGTCATCATTACCACGGCTTGTTCCTCAACCTTCTCCTTTCTAGCAACCATCGATTGTTTATATTTAGAGCCGTGGAGGACTTCCTCATTCTCTATTAGAGACTCTTCATTCTCATCAATCAAATGCTCCTCCACTTGGCTCCCATTACTTATTCCTTCGAGATTCTCCATGTGTTTACTAGAAAGGGAACGTCCTTGAGCATTTTGATGATCTAGATACATGATCCTAGAAGATAGGGCTCCAACCTTTCGGTGTAGATCATCATAAGAGCGATAAACCTTTTCATAAATCTCGGCCACCATCTTATTCAACTCATTTGCTCTATTAGCTTGCTCGGTTAGGAGTTGTTGAAGCACATGCCTTTCATTTCAAGGTCTTGTTGTATACCCAAATCCACATTATCGTCCTCAAACCGTGTAGTGGCATCAAAATCTCTATCAAAGTGAGCGGATTTTAGAGAGGCATTGATGAGCTTGTCTATCAATGTGGATTGCTTGTCCACTCTTTCGTTTAGAGCCTTCATTTCCTTAGTTCTCCTTTGCTCATCATTATCACTCGTGGTCCTTGTAGCCCGAGCATACTCATCACCATAGTTCTCTTCGCTTTGGGCAAAGTTCTCCACTAGTAGCTCTCCTTGTTCCACGGTGAGGTTTGTAAAACGCCCATTGCTAGCCCCATCCAAGGTCCATTTGTGCTCTTGATCAACTCCCAATTAGAAGATGCTAAGGATGGCTTCCTTCTTGAACCAGTGATGGGGACAATCTCGAGTATATCCTTCAAGTCTTCCCCATGCCTTATGAAAGCTTTCATGCATGTTTGCTTGAAATTCGAGATGTCCCTTCTAGTTTGGACCGTTCTTTGTGTGGAGTAGAACTTGTTGAAAAAAATCCCCTTACACTCATCCCAAGAATTTACCAAGCGCGATGGCAACGTTCTTTCCCATTGGCTTGATGTTCCTCTAAGAGAAAACGGAAACAAGATGAGCTTGATGCTATCATGGGGTACTCCTCCGTTTCTAAACGTGTCACACAACCTCTCAAAGGAATCCAAGTGATCATAAGGGTTCTCCACTTCCGCCCCCAAGAACCTAGACACTTGAATCAACCTAACCAAGCTTGCATTGATCTCATAGGCCTTGGCTTCAATTGGAAGAGGGTGGATCCCATATCTCGATCCACGACAACAAGGAGTGTCAAAGCTTCCAATTGTTGGCTTGTCCTTTGGAGCTTGGGTCGGACTTGATGCCAACTCTTGAGGACATGGCTTTCCTTGAAGTTGTGTTATTTCTTGAGGTTTTGGAGCTTGAGGGATGCTACCTTGGTTGTCCATCTCTTGAGGTTGAAGATCTTCAAGAATGTCTTTTCGATTGACCACCTCAAACACCTCAATTATTCTTGTCTTCCCATGTCTCTTCCCTTGATTTTGGTACCTTTGAAAGCACAAAAGCGCTAAGGAAGACAAGTTAGTAACAATAAATAAAAGAAAATTCATCATCTCAACGAGATGCATACTCTTAGTGATGTGCATTAACATAGTGAAAATAAAAGCTTAGTCTCAAGCAAAATTTAAATCCTAATGGTTATTGCTATTACCTCCCCGGCAACGGCGCCAAATTGATAGGGGATAATTGTGTGTATCCAAACCAATTACCCAAATGCTATCGTTGTAGCACTTGGGGATCAATCCAAGGAGGCACAAGAACAACACACTAGGAATGCAAAAAATGACTTAAGCTAAACGAACAAAGGTGGTTTTGGTTTCTAAACAACCTAAATGATTCAAATCAAAAAGCAAGAACACAAGTAAACAAAGGCTAAACATGATTAATAAGATGATAAAAGGCGAATTCAAGGATAAGGTAATTGAGATAAGGCAATCCAATAGCTAATTAATGATGTCCAATGTTTAATGAAGACTAATCCTTAGGCAAAGATCACTAATCTTAACTAATCCTCTCTCAAGGCATTAATTACTTTGCTAATTACTAATTAAAGATCAAATTCTCATTTGTGAATCACTAATTAGCAAGCCTTAAGTCTATCATTTAATATCAACCAAATAATCACTCTAGATAACTAATTCCTTAGGCTAGAAATGAATATCTCTTGAAAAGTTCACCAAGGCATTTCATCGAACACATTGTGTGCATGAAATGCCTTTTGATCTAAATCCACTTTTTCAAGCTACATCTAGCTTTAAAACTACTAATCAAGAAGGAAAATCATAGAATCTAATCTTAGACATCATTAATCATCCATCGAATTACCCTAAATCTACCAAATCCTCAAATCCTAAAAGACTACTCACTAATCGAGAAGAACACACCAAATCTTGTGAAAGAGGTGATGTTAATCATGATTAGAGATTAGAAAGATGAAAGATTAAAGAAAAAAGACAAGAATTAAACTTAAAATTTTATTAATCAAAAAGATCATTGGGAAAAAATCCCAAAAACCCTAAAAAGAGAGTTCTTTGTTCTTGAGAGAAAAAGAGAGAGAAAAAGGGGGAAAAAGCATAAAAAGGGAGATAGATCTAAAAAATGTGTTTCAACAATATTTTAAAGGTGTTTCTTGAGCTGGGTCAGACCGGGTCAACCCGGGACAAACCAGGTATTGACCCGACTGAAATTTGGATTTTTTGTCGAAAGCTTTTCGACAGGGCATATTGTGGGCGGTGTGAAACTGTGTTTTCTCGGCCATGCGGATACACCTTTAGTGAATTGGCCATAACTCCTGAATCTGAAATCCAAATGACCTCAAAGGACCTCTAGAAGACTTCCAACTCCTTCCTCTACAATCTCTATGAAGAACGAAGAAGCTAAATCGGAGTGGAAACCCTTCGTCTGGATTGATCTTTCAGACGTCGTATTTGGGGCATAACTCGTTTGGATGCCAGACAGACGTGTTCTTGCCATATTTGCAATATCTCTTTAACGGCTAATCTGAATGACATGAAATTACCTCTATACGAAATTCAGCTCGATTGTCTATGACTTTTATCAAGACCTCAGATTAAACTGGACACGGAAAGGTCTTCATTTGGCTTGATCTTTGAGTCACTTCGGCTGATGCTGTAACTTGGATGTGTGAATGCTGCTGTGTTGGACCGTGTGGCTTCTGGCCGGTTGAGGATTCATCTTTGGGCCGGTTAAGATCCCTGTGCCAATAAAGCACGAATTGGACCGGATGGAAGGCCCGCGGTGTGGTTGGCCGGTACAAGGCACTAGTTTCTCGACCAGACGGATATGTCTTTCTTAAAACCGCAATGACTCCCTAACCAGATGTCCGAATGACCTGATTTAAACTCCCCTGGATAGCTAACTCACTCATCTGAAACACCCATTAAGGTTGTAAAAGCTGATTCAGATCGGAGGGCCTCCGTCCAACCACATCTTTCCAGCATCTTGGATGGACTTTGCATTATACTTCGGCCCATTTCTATAAATATAGCCAAACTGCCTCCAATCACCTAGAAAGTACTCCAAAATATGCAAGAAATCACTAGACCATGAGCACGTGAAGAAGATGAGGCGTCCTTGGTCTCCATGTGTTTGACCTTGGAGTTTAAAGCCTCAATCTTGTTGTTGAGGTCGTTGTAGGACCAATCTACCCGTGTATTGATCTCCGCTTGTCCCTTTAGTAATTGTTGGAATATGGAGTTCAAGGATGCCTATAGTTTTGGTTGAACCCTTGTCTTTGGTAGTTCCCTTGGTTCCTCACGTAACTCACCTCCTCTTGGGTGTTCATGTCCACGTTCTCCTCTTGATAGCAATCTTGATTCTCATCATAAGCATCCAAAAAGCTAACCGACTTTTGAGAAGACACTAGGAGTTTATCAATCAAGTTGGCTTGCCTGTCCAACTTTTCATTAAGCGCTTTCATGTCCTTGGCCCGCTTGTTCTCATCAAAGTCACTTGTGGTCCTTGTGGCGCGGTCATAATCGTCGCCATAGGTCCCGTCACTTTGGGCCAAGTTCTCCACTAGCTCCATTGCTTCGTCCACATCTTTGGCAAAGAAGTTCCCATTAGAAGTCGTGTCTAAGAGCATCCTTATCTTGGGTAGAGCACCGCGATAGAGGGTACTCAAAAGAGAGGCGTTGGAGAAGCCATGATGCGGGCATTGAGAGGTGTAGCTTATAAACCGTTCCCAAGCTTCGTTGAAGGATTTGTTTCCGCGTTGTGTGAAACCCGAGATTTCGTTCCTCAACTTGGCGGTCTATGAAGGAGAAAAGAACTTTACAAGGAAGGCTCGCTTGCAATCGTCCCAAGACGTGATTGAACCTAGAGGAAGACTCTTTTCCCATTGATGAGCTTTTTCTCCAAGGGAGAATGGGAAAAGTCTTAGCTTGAAACCATCTTCCAAAACACCGTTCATCTTGGTTAACCCACATATCCTATCAAATTGATCGATATGATCCAATGGATCCTCCATAGATAAACCGTGAAATTTGTTACTTTGAACCATGTTGATCAATCCCGGCTTCACCTTGAAGTTGTTGTTCTCAACCGGTGGAGCTTGGATCCCTTGGCGGTTTTGATGGGCATTGGCGCCATCACCCGCACCTACCACGTTTTGAGCCCTTGGGGGATGGTTAGGGGCTCTCATTGGCCCGGCGGCTGGATGTGGGACGTTTTGACCCTGGCCGCCTTGAGCGTGGTGGTTTCCATTACCACCTTGTGCGGGGTGGTTTCCATTACCACCTTGTGCGGGGTGGTTTCCATTACCACCTTGTGCGGGGTGGTTGATATATCATGGTTTTTACCCCTTTTAGGCCATGATATAACTACGTTTTATAGTCTTTCTAGTATTTTGGAGTCTTTTATAGGTTTTAGCATGTTTGGAGCATAATTGGAGATATTGTAGCTTTTAGGAGCATTCTGGAGCGAAATAGAATTGAAGCGACTAAGTGCCCAATTTGAAGTCAAGAGCATCGATCGATACCCCCTGGTATCGATCGACACCCATCGAAGCAGATTACAAGTCGCGACTTTCACAAGTCTTGAAGAATTACAGAACTGCCCCAGAAGTCTTTAATTATTACAATAAGCCCCAAAACGTGTTTTAGCTTTATAATTAGGTTTTTCAGCCACTTTTATGGCTATGCTTTATTCTACTTTGATTCTACTTTTGGTTTTTGGAGAGACAACTCTGAACTCCTGTTTTCTATTGATTTCTTTGATGATCTATTCAATCATGTTGCTTTCAACCTCCATGTCTGAGTAGATCCACTTTAGGTTCAGGATTCTCATAAGGGTTTTCTCTGAATCCTAGGTTGATTAGTTTATTAGGATTCACCATCTGAATTAGTTTTTCGCTTAGGTTGTGTTCAAAGCTTGTTCTATATTACCTAACTAGAATATAGATCTTAGGATAATTGATTAGGCACGACAGTGCGATTAATTACCTGATAGAACCTAAGGTGAGCAAATTGATTATTCGCAAAGAGATTTGGTTTAATTGATTTGTGAACATATCAAACCTGAAATTAAAGCTGATTTATTCTTAGGAATTTGCAAAGAGATTTGGGATTCTAAAGTTTAGATTTAGATAATTCCCGCAACAACAGTTGGTTAATTATACTTTAGTGATTTGAGTTCAAGAACCGCGCTAAATCTGAATCCTGTTAATTAGTTTATTTGCATTCATTGATTTTCTGAGAAATACCCTGAATCTATATTTCTTCCATCGAATTTACAACTCTTTACTGTTTATTGCTTTTGTTTCATCTGATTTGCTTAGCTTAATTCGATACTATACAATCTATTATGTGATTTCTGTGAGTCCTTGTGTTCGACCACTACTATTGCTGCAACAACTGCTTAGTACTTTTAGGGTATTAATTTGAGCATATCAAATTTGGCGCCGTTGCCGGGGACTCAATTTCGCCATTAGATTTTAGCTGTCGAGTTTCGACTAAGTTCGTCGGTATCGATCGATACTACCTAGTATCGGTCGATACTCGTCGTTTCTTTTTGTTGATATCGATCGACACCACTTGGTATCGATCGATACTCATCACGTTTTTGTTACTAACGTTCTTGACTTTTGTGTTTCAGGTGCATGCCTAATCGTGAAACCAGAGGGAACAAGAACACTCCGCTAGTTAATCTATCGTTAGAGAAGCTAGCACGTTTAGAACGCAAGTCTTTTTTATATATATTAATAGGCTAACGCAAGTCTTTTTTATATTTACAAAAATAAATAATGATACATGCATTTACCATCCAACTGAAGCTCCGTTGGTTATTAATTTATATATTTAAGTTACCCTTTTAACAAATTTGTGAACTCCATCACCAATATGTGTAGTTGATCCCTGAGTCGTTTGTTTATTTATCAGTTAACAATTTTGGTATTTAACATACAACATTTTTTATTTGCATCTCACTCCACATTTATTTATTTAGGCAAAACGACCTAAATTTAGTTTTGTATCGCTAAATAAGTAACATAATATTGCTCGTTATCGATAATGGACTTATTATCTTCTTAATTTAATTAACAATCTAACTTTAAAATAAACATATAATAGCCACCATACATCAACAGTGGAAGAAGTTGCAGCCTTTTACACGTCAGAGACATTTTAGGATCAGTGTGTCACATTCCTAATTTACTATCACTCTAACAAGCAAGTTAACTGTTCATTAAAACTTCATATTAATATCCACGTTAAGTTTTATGTTTACTCTCAATAAATTATCAGAATGCTGGTGGAGTGGGGTTCTAGGGGGAAGACCTAGAACCAAGAAACGAGGCTTTTGGCAATGAATTATGTAACTTTAATTTTATTTACATAATGTATTTGGAAACTATATATTTGGCAAAAACAACCTGAGACCGACCGATCTTAACTCTAATATATTTTTTTCACAACAAGAGTGGCCAACCAGGTTGGTATTTCAACTAGCGGAGGTCAGGCTGACACGATCCTCCCAAGGATTCTTCACTCTTTAGTTGGTAAATGGATAGGCTTTGATTCAATGAAACCGTGAAGCTTCAAAGACCAAAGTGGTGGATCGAATGGTCGCACAGAAGTTGCGAAAGACTTGTGATATTCCAGTGATCCCTTGGATATGCCGCACTAAGACTGATCGGTTGTGATTGTTTGGATATGACACACCAAGCAATCTTATCAATGGATATTACACAACATAATTGAAAGTTCACAATGAACTCGAAATGAGAATCACTCTCAAAGTTTCCAAAAATAATGATTAAAAACTTGATTTTTTTAAATGAGATTACATGAGTATTTATAGAAATATTTGTGGTAAAAATTAGACAAAAATTGTCTTGAAAATAGAATAAGACTATAAACTAAATGAAAGGGAATAAATAGAGGTGAATAACTTTTGGCCTCCAAATTACTCTTGATCTCCAATTTTCGTCACCCCTTTTGGCAAGAAAATAAAGTGATTATTTTGGGCTCTTCTTGGACTTGTAACATGCTTAAAATGGGTTGGACTTGATAGCTAACATATTGAATGAATTTTTGAATGCTCTGTCCAAAACTTCATAAATCAATCAATTAAGTGCTTCCTTGATCCTTTTAGCATGCGCTCTCATGACTGATCCAAATGGTACAAGCATTACGTTCTCTTGATGATCACATCACAACCACAATTATCTACTACACACGTATGAAATCCCCAACATACATCAAAAATAGGTTATCAACTCAACACTCTGCTAACTATATAACTCAATTATTTACAACATGATTAACAAAATAATTGTTTTGTTTTGCTTTTACCGAAAATAAATAATAGTTTTGTTACTGACTTTGTATTTTTCTCAAAGGAGATTACGTGGAGGGTGCCAATAATTGTCAAATTTATTAACTGATCTAATTTATGTTAAAGTCATGTCTATTGTTATTTTATTGAGACTCAAGCAGACAAAAGTAGACACACCGAAAATCAGACTGAAGCTCATGGGAACTCAGAGGTAAAAAACATTCAATACATACTTACGATTTGTTATTATATTATAAAAATAACACGATTAGCCGGATACTTAAATAATTATCGCAAAATTTTCTAGCCGGACACTTTTGACGGCCATCAAATAGATGAAGCAGACGCACCAAACCGTGGAGTACATGTACACTTTATTATATAGTTAACTTTGTTATTTTGAACTTAACGATGTTATTGTTATCGTATTCAGTTAACGTTTTTCAAGTGGTTCTTTTGATGAACACTTTATTATATAGTTAATTTTGTTATTTTTAAATTAACGATGTTATTATTATCGTTTTCAGTTAACATTGTTATCGCTTTTTTAGGTGTATATTTTGACGAAAACTTATGACTACCACTAAATAGATTAAACTCATTTCTCTCTCCAACACATTAAATGAGCGACATAGTATTTAAGGACCTCAGTCTGGCCTCATTATCTCTCTTATATGGGCATTATGGGCTATAATTGACATATCTTGTCTTTCACATTTATTTTTTAGGCTAGTCTGATCATTATTTCTTCGACATTATGCTTTTGAACATAAAAAAAAAATCAATTGCAACCAGTATCTTTTATAACTAAAATTGGGTCTCATGCGAAGACGATTCCCTAAGGATACACATATTGATATTTAAGAATTTTATTTTTGACATCATATGATTTAAGATTATGAACTAAAGAGGTTTTAAAACAATGGTATTTAGGGCTTAGTATGTTAGGATTAGGCTTTATATATGATGATTTAGGATTATATATGAAATGATTTGTTAACTCAATAAGGAAGATAAAAATGTTTCTACATGGTAAACACATGGAAACACTTATAAACGTTTAAAAATTTCCAAAACTAATGAAATTTTATGAAAACTACAAAAATTTCAGAAAGTATTGGTAAGAGAACTTATTATATGAAAATGTTATTACGTTGAATAGTTACATGTATGATAATGGCTATCACTTTGGGTTCCTTAATCATAGAATAGGGTTAAGCGTTCTCTCGTTTAAAAATTATCATCTCGTTAGGTAGTTACGGCATTATGTTTGGGTTATCCATTACACTTTATGGTTTAGATTTCTCCATGACATCTCGGCAAGGCGGTGCCTATTTAGGAAAAAAGAAACATTTTCCCAAGTGTAAAAATTTAAGGCAGCCATATTGATAATTATTATTATGTGGTTTTTTGATAAATACATTTGTTTTTTCACTACATTAATTTTTCGTTTTTAACTAACTTCATTGTTAGTTTTTTTTGGTTTATACTTATTTTCTAATTTAAAAATACATTCATTTTTATATAACTAATATTACAGTTTTATATTAAAATTTTCATATCTATCAAATAATAATTTATATTGTTTTGTAAGATTTTTATCAAAATTTTGTTTTATAAATTATATTTCTTTAAATTTTTCATTATATTTATATATATATATATATATAAATATTTATAAACATTAATCACATTAGTTCATATTATATTTGTCATAAATGAAAAATAAACTACATTTTTAATTTTGACTACGACCTTATTACCTCTAGGCACGGCTCTGCATCTCGGTATGTACGTTTGTGTCAATTCAGTAGGTAGTGACAGTGTTATGTTTGGGTTCGCCAATTCCTATTTACGGTTTAGATTTCCCTCATATATGTTTTTGTTACGGAGTTTTTTTATCCTCGGGGAAGCAGATCTCCTACAAAAGATACCAACATATCAGAACCCGGAAAACATGACAATGTGATGTTTTCTGAGGATCTTCTGACGCTTAAATCATTAAACAAAAGAGGAAAGGACCATGATTTTTGGGCGTCAGGTCCGAAAAAGAGTCGAAAAACGAGAGAAATTGAGTTAAGTGACCTTGAGCCCGAAGGAAGATTGGATCTGCAAAGTATATGTTGAATTTGGTGGGCTTTTTCTGATAAATCAAGAGAGAATAGGAAAATGGCCGGTAAACAATGATCATAGAAGTGATCGGAGGGATCTTTGGAAATTCCACGGAAGAAGCTAAAAATATCTTAGGTCTTTCGCTTCAGAGCCTTTTTAGAAATGTGGAATATTGTGTGTTTTTATGAAAAAGTGTTTGTCCCCTTTCTTCGTGGAGTGAAGGGTTTATTTATAGAATATACTTGTCCTGGGAAGTAATTCGGATTGCATATCCATGTGTCGGGTCAGATCTTGCATCGTCGGGTTAGATCTCAGATGTTAGGTCAGATCTCGCACGGATACTGGAGTGCTTTTCTTGTCGCTTCTTTCCAACTTTCCAATGGCAATGTCGATTTGAACCAATGGTTTTGGGAAAAGGTGGCCACATATAACATGTCCTAACCTGTCTTATGATTCAACCACTTAGCCTCGTAGCCGCACCCCCTCTTAGTGGCACGCCTTTAGGACTAGTGGCCAAAGACTAATCTACTACGTGTTGCATCACATGATTCGCCTTCTCGGGAGAAATTATTTATCTCCAGCACTAATTAGTTTTGGTTTGCCAGTCCTTCACTAGAGTTTGTGTTCTCTCATCTAATTATTGTGTCATCTCGGTAAGTAGTTACGGTGTTATGTTTGAGTTTGCCCATTACTATTTTGGGTTTCCTGGTACTTGAGTAAATCCTAGCGTTTTCTTATCTAAGATACTATGTCATTTCGATAGGTAATTACAGCATGTTTAGGTTTTCCCATTACTATTTAAGGTTGAGATTCCCCCCTCGTATACTTTGTTATGTTGCAAGTTAGTTGCAATGTCTTATATGATGGCATATTGTACAATAATCAAATTGGGTTCACCAATCCTTGCATAGGATTTTGCGTTCTTCCATTTAAGATATTGTGTTGTCTTGAGGGTTAGTTGCGGTGTTATGCTTGGGTTTGCTGATAAACTAGGTTTTTACCGACTATTAACAAAAGTGCCTTCGGCCAGTGAGGAAGATGACACAGATTTTGACTGTGGATAAAGCGGAATCCATCTCTCTTTTGGAAACAGGGCGAATAAGTATAAGTATATGTGTTGAAAAAATTGTAAAATATCACTATTAAGTGTGGTTAATAAGTTGTAATATCTTATGAAATATACCATAAGATATCTCTTATAATAGTTAGTTACTATTAGCTTAAGAAAAGTTGAGTCTGAGTGTTCTATCGAGTCTTTGAAATCTTTTGAATGTTCATCATAATAAAATATTTTTGGACCTAAATATCATTCGAATATTTATTTGATCCTGACTAGCCATTACGCCATACGAATCATTCGATTAGTACTCCAAAATATAAGTATATATATGTAAAATCCGTTTTACAAAAATTATAAATCTCAAGTGTTGTGACAAAGCAATGACATATTTTGCCACTTTTTACGACTCTTTTATGTTTGAAGTCACAAAATAGTGGTAAATTATACCTGAAACCATGAATGTCATTTATTTAAATGGTTACAACTTGCATGTTAAAGAATATATAATTTTATACAAAATATGTACATAACTTATGAGCCTTTTAATTAATATAAGGTTTATAATTTAATGACATTGAAATGAGATATAAACAATAAGGTTTATACTTTAATGGTTTATAATTTGATTATAAGGTTTCCAAAACTAAATTACAAGGTTTATACTTCAATTCTAAGATTTCCAAAACTAAATTATAATATTTCCAACTAATTTTTTGTAAACTTTGATATTTTCATAGTTTTTTTTAATTGTATTCAAACCCAAAAAACGTTTTTACAACTAGTGCGTTACAGAAAATTGAAATTTAAAATGATATACACGAGCATAATTTTCAACTTTGAACCGAGAGCCAGAACTGAAGAGATTCTTCAAATTTCATGTCTCCCAATTCTTGAATTGATGTTAGTCAACTACGAACCTCTTTGTCAATGAATTTGATTTTTCAGAAGGTGTATCACCCTCTCCATGACGGCGCCCATTCTGTTTCCTCCATAATGTGTGAATCGAAACTTGAAACACATACCTTAGAAGGAACAAAGTTATACGATTAAGACTTGTGTCTGAAATCAGTTGGATGAGAAGGTGCCAATCTGTTGAGAAGTGATGATTGAGCAGCTTTGTTGTTAATCGAGTTCATATTTCTGCAGAGAATCTACAAGAGAAAAATAAGGGCTTCGATCTCTAGTTGATTTTGGCAAAGAATACATGCCGAATTCGCCCTAACATTCCAAGTTAACATTCGATCCCCCGTTGCTAACCGATTATGAATAGACAGCCATGTAAGCATCGAGTATTTCAGACTAGAATATGAGAACCGAACTCCGTTATATCATTACACTACTGGCGATGAATCCCTTATGATGAACCATGTGCTTCGAGAATTGAAATGTGGCTTGTATGTATAAACCTTGCTCTTCTATAGAAAAACATCTTCAATTTCGGATCGTGAGTGAGACTGCTGCAGCGACACAACATCTTCAATTTGTTTCAGGATATCTGATCTATGTCTCCTCCTTCTTGTTGTCATGACCACCTCCATCGTACTATTCTCTGATATTCCAAGGTCAATAAAACCTCTTGGACCCGTTATGTCAAAAAAGCAACCCATGTCCGACCAATTATCGTACCAAAAGGATTCTGATTTTCCATTTGGAATATCCACTTTATGAAATGTCCTTGCTATAGAACGGAATATCCACTTTATGAAATGTCCTTGCTATAGAACGGTACTTAATTGAGCAATTTCCTCCACATCCAAGAACACATACTCGTATTCTCTCGTATTGCCCAAAAGGAATCTTTTCGAATCAAGTAAGTATGTATCCACTTAACCCATAACGATGGATGAGAAGATACAATTCGCCAAATCAACTTCAAACAACATAACTTGTTGACCTCAATTAGCGGCATCAGAGCCAGCCCTCCTTCCTTCCTTGGTTTACAGATTTCCTACCATGAGATCTTAGCCTTTCTTGGGTTACGTTCAGGTCCTGACCAGAGGAACACTAAGCAGATTTTCTCTATATCTCGAATACAATCCCGTGGTAAACGAAACGCTGATAGCCATTAATTTGAAATGTTGAGAAGTATTGAAGTCAATCCGCTATAGAGAGAAACCTGACAGTCCAGGAGCTGATTCGTTTTTGAATCTTCTCTATTAGCGGGATGTAGCCATTCGCTGTCATTATACCATAGCAATATTTAAATGCTTTATTCTGTTTTGTCACAGCACTTCGTTATTTTGTAAAAATTATTTCATAACACGTGTTTCTTGCTATAATAAATGCTTCTACAATAGCATAACATTTTGCTTGCTATAATAGATGCTTATACAATAGCTTTATGGACTTGTTATAATTAATTTTGTTATAGCATTGTAATATGCTGTAATACACTAAGAATTATGCTATGATATAAGATTGTCACGGTTTTGTTTTGCTATTATATGTGTTTTCATGACATTGATCTATTGTTATACTAAAAGTTTGACACCAACCCTGTTTAATTTGCATAATATAAACATGAACCTTGATTTATATAGAAATAATATCATTCATAACATAACTCCGAATCCAAAATACATAACACAAGTCTAAATCTCAATCCAACTTAACGCCAAGTACAAATCTCAATCCAACATAACACAAGTCTGACTCCAAAATACATAAGAAAATTCATAAGCTCATTAGCCTAGTCTTAAATAAATAAAACTAGCTAACTTGGACCAAAGTTTCTTCATTCCCTGCAACAATCAAACATATCTTACATCAGTTTTGCAAAAACAATAGCATAAAACTAAAACCAAAGTAAGCATCACACTAATTACAACACTTACCTCAGTTTCTACTATTCAACAGATGACCAATTTATCTTCTGGCCACGCAATAGATGAACCAAGTGCATCTCTCATATACTCGATTTCATCAGATGGCCTCCAAACTGCTGCATCATCTACATGTACTATATCTACCCATACTCTAGCTTCATTAGGCCCCAAGCGAACAAAGTGGATCTTTTGGTCTGGGTCGTTTGAATGCCATCGTCCTTCAGCGAAAACCCGCTTCCTTCCGCTAATATCCATCAGCTTTATCCTCTGATATTGCTTGATAACTTGAGCTCCATTTTTACGCTGCCATGTTTACTATATAAACCAGTTAATACAGTGGGAATAATAAACATAATCAACTTCATAACATATCCAAATAAATTACTGGAGATCTTCGAAGAGGGGATTGTGAAGCGAGTTGAGTTTTCATTACATGAGATTTTGGAGAATTCACAGGAGACTTACAACCTTTTCATGCAGAATTTGGACATGTTCCTAGAGATTTCTCAATAGGAGATTTAGTACATGTTGCTGCAGATTGTCCACCTGATGTTTGATCAGTTGCTTGAGAATTCAGAAGAGGAGATTTATGACCTGTTGCATCTATGGGTTTTTCAAAACCAACTTTATTGGCAGGCCATGCTACAAAATGCATCACACAGTCCTCAAAGTATGTCATATCCTTCGTAGGCCTCCATATAAATGTTTCAGGTTCAAGTACTACATCCACAAAGACTTTGACTGCCTTTTGTCCAAGAGGAAGTTTATTAACAACTACATCATCTAAAGACAAATCCAGTAGTTTGCATTTGTTCAAAGAATTTGTTCTTGAGGCCTGTCAAACACATTCAGAAGATCATGATTCAAACTAATCCTATATTCATCAAAAACCAACTCATTTATAAGCATACTACTATGATTCTGGAAAATAAAGTTTATCGTAGGCAAAATGTCTTCTTGTTGGAGTTCGTGGTCGAAAATAACACATTTAGAGGCAAGCCATGCAATCATCTGTCCAACAGCTTCCTCAACAATAAACATGTTAGTTGCAGGTCTCCAAAGAAATGCATCTGGTTTCATAGCAGTGTGAACCAAGACTTTAACATCTGTAGGGCCTAAGCGTGTGTCATTCACTTTGTCTTCCGGATCAGAAGAAACAATACGCCCCTCAGCAACGTTTTCATCAATACCAGACCAATCAATCAACACACACTTAGGCTGTGATATTTTGTTCACACTCTATAAAATATTGATTAGAAAAAATGTCAGAATTTAAAAATAGGATACTTCCCTGATGATTTGATATAAATTACTTACTTTTGCAACTGAGTTTTCACCCACTTCTGGTTCTTGTCTCTGTAACATAAAAAACAAAGTCAGAATTTATGTTATACCTCATCTGCTTACTGTATAAATAGAAAATTGTCTAACATGGTTCCTAATTCTGGCAATTTCATCTTGCAACTGATTAACCTGTTGCACTAATTGAACTTGTTTCTCTTGCATTTCAGCCATACACTTGTGCTTCACTTGGAAACAAGCCAGCTTGGTCTTACTCATGCTTATACCCATTGCCCTGAGCCGACCATGATTATCAGGTCCTAAAAGTTGGCTAATTGTGTCTTCATCTGGATTTACTGAAGTTGATGGAGCATTCCTATTAACCAGCTCAGCTGCCTTTCTCTGCCAAACACGAAATACAGCTTGAGAGGCTAAGATGTAATAGAAACAAAATCCAAAGTCATTCTTCAGTAAAATTTACCACTTACAAACTTCTCAGCTGCATTCGTATTCACTGGTGTACCATCCTTTTTGGTACGTGACTTGACCCAGACCTTTAGCCTTGTCACTTCAGATGGGTTAGCACTTTCATTTTTCTATGAAAAAATAAAATATGATTCATAAGAGTTGATATTTCAATCTAGGCACTGAATAAGGAACAACCTATATGTAGCTACTATATATGCTTACCATATATTCTGTCAGTCTAACCATTCCTCTACGGCTACAAGTGTGGGGAATCTGTTTGCGCCTTCTTTCTTTATATATATCACTCACATCCTAACAGATGAATGTTAATATATAATCAACTATCCAATTTAAAAAACTTTATTCCAAGTGAATACCTTAAAGGTTGGGCTAGTTTTGAGATTGACAAATTTACGCCATTCAACTAGATTAACATTCTTAGGTCGCAGATTGATCCTCTGTTGGTTATTCTTAGCTTCATTAATCCGGCTGACTAGGCGTGATTTTGATGACCTCCACAAACATCCCATCTGCTTAAGCACAACAGTCTTTTGATACTCTTCATCAAATTCAAACCTTGCCTGCATTTAGTTACCAAAAAAAACAAATTTACACAAATTGATATAAGTCATATTGACTGATGTCTATGTAAAGAAAATGTAACCTGGACAGATTTCCAGAGAACGGTTTTGACTTCTTCGGTAATTTTCCTCCAACTATCAACTGTGACAGGTACATGTTCCCTTACTAAAGGACCTAGGTATGAAGACAACTTCACTCATCCAGGACCAACAGGTTCTTCCGTGTTTGTGAAGTCAACTCGTTCTCGAGTAATTGGATCCTTGGCGATGTTTTTCATCTTTGTTGATCCTCGCTGTTTCTTTCGCTTAGGTCCCACTGGACGCTCATGATCTTTAGACAATTCAATCTCACCTTCCGCCTCTTCATCATTCAGTCCGTCTTTCTCAAACACTTCAGCTGCAGATGTCCTTTCAGGCTGTGTTGCTTCAAATTGTGTGATTCTAGTAAGACATGCTGGTCTTCTAAAGGCTGCTGATCTTGTAAAGGCTGCTGTGATTGTACAGTATGGGGTCCTACATGACCCAAATATTCAAAGCTCATCACTGACTTGAGCAGTCTTCTTACTCTTTTTATTTCCAACCTTCTTCTTTGGACGTCCCATCTTAATTCACCTGAAACAAATGACACGATAATGACTTATAAGACAATACATCAAAACTCTTTACCAAAAAAAAGACTAACCAACACACAATGACTAATCAGACATCAGACAAAGCATAGAGAACAAGAAATGAAATTGATCAAGAGGCTTTATTTCACACATCTATTCCTTCACAATCAGTTCGGGCATTTTCAGATTCCTCCATGTCCACATCCATGTCAACATTTGATGACAATGGCCCAATATATGCATTTCCATCTTGGACCTCTTCCTTACTGTATCTTCTTGAAGGACCTCTCATAACAACATACCAACTTAATGAATCATCTTCCCTTGAATAAAACACTTGCTTTGCTTGAGAGGCTAATATGTATGGATCCCTCGAAAAGGATACTTGACTTTGATTTAGGTTAACAAGTGTGAAGCCATCTTCTACCTTCACTCCATTACCTCTTACACCCCATTGACACCGGAATAGAGGAACATAACAAAACATTGTAATCCAACAATATAATTTCAGTGATTTTGCCATAGTATGCTACCATATCAACCAATTGTGAAGTGTCTTGTGCACTAGATCTACAAATTGATGTTGCTTCATAATAAACCCCAATATTCTGACATTGTCTTTGAACTGAGCTTGTGTGAAAATGTTGCCCATTCACTATATAACATGTATACGACATTGCACTACTACGTGGACCATATGCCAACCACTTAAGTGTTTCTCCATATCCATCTGAATCAATTGGTATCTAACAAATATAGAAAAAAGTCAGACATCTATAGAAATAAGCATACATCAATTACGAAAATTTAGAGACTATATAGCTTGCATGTTCTTTTAGCCAAGCTGGAAAGTTCTGAGTATGCATACTCCATAACATTGACGCTTCTCGTCTACATCTTCCATTTGAATCTTGTAGATACTGCAGGTGCTTGCTTGTAAAAGAGAAAAAAGGAATCAGCCTGCTATACATAATGCAAATGACAAATAAAATAGAAAATTGCTGGAACTTACTTCACATAAGGATCCACGATAGCCATATTTTGAATGACAGCAAGGTGGGCTATTTTTTTCTCCATTTCAGTAAGAACAATTGAAGTGCCTGCAGATATCGGGCTACCCTCTAGGATAGAGTTGTTCTCATACTCAGTATTTCTATCTAATTTTTCCTTTACACTTGTTGTCTTTTTCAAAAACTCACTATAGAACTGAATGCATTCTTCTGCAAGATAGGACTACCCTCTAGGATAGAGTAATACAACCCTTTGGTCTTGCATGATTTCTCACAAAGTCCTTCAGAACTTTCATATACCTGAACAATGTGAATAATAAAGAGTAATAGCAACAAAACAGTCAATTTCAGAAGATAGAAATGTCGAATACAATACAATTACCATAAGTTATACCTCTCAAATGGATACATCCATCAAAAATGGACTGGTCCACTTACTCGGGCTTCCCTTCCTAGATGTACTGTCAAGTGCACCATTATATCAAAGAAGCTGGGAGGGAAAAATCTTTCAAACATGCAGAGAGTTTCAACAATTTCAGCTTTCATTACTAAAATCTTCTCTCTGTCAATAACTCGCAGGCACAAGTGGTTGAAGAATGAGCATAAGCGTAAAATTGTTATCCTAGGACCTTTAGGTAATAAACCTCTAAGTGCAACTGGGAGAAGTTGTTGCATCAACACGTGATAATCGTGTGATTTGAGTCATGTTACCTTACAGTCCTCTAACGATACGCCCCTGGATATATTTGAACAGTATCCATCCGGACCTTTAAAGTAAAAAAAGTCGCTTACAAAAGACTTTCTTCTTAGTCTTGGACAAATTAAGACCAAGGTGCTGCTAGAAGGTATGTTCTTTTTCCTTGAGTGTTAGGGTGCAAAACCTTCCTAATACCGAGATCATGCAGATCTTTTCGAGCTTGAAGACCATCTTTTGATTTCCCACAATGCAACAAGGTTGACACAATGCTTGCAGCCACATTCTCTCCACATGCATTACATCTAAGTTATGCCTTACCGGAAGTTCCTAACCAATACAAATACAGTAAACAAAATCAAAGTTAAACAAAGTCAAATTGATCAAATCTGAAAAAACAAAGTTAAACAAAGTAGAACATACCTCCGAGTAAGTTAGTTTGAAAAAGATTGACATTTTCTTCCATCTTGATAACTCTTCCTCATCTACTTCTACTTCTTCCTCTTCCTCTGATTCACTGGATACATCCTCACTATCAGAGCCTAATCCAATAAAATCAATCATTTTTCTCATCCTCGCAGATTCTTTCAAGTTCCAAAATCATTTTTGTAATTTTTCAGGTTTTGGGAAATATTACGGCCAATTATTATTCTTCCCTTTCTCCCATGTTCAACTTTTCCATCAAACCATGACTTCTTTCCTTGATAACTATGTGTTGGTGGCAGCCCCTTTCTATGGCACATATACACATGTTTTCTTCTAAACTTCAACCACATACTATTTGTGTGTTTCCCACATAAAGGACAGCCCATTTTACCCTTCACTTTGCATCCTGCAAGATTTCCATACGCAAGAAAATCACTAATAGTCCAAAGCAGCATTGCCTTAAGAGTAAAAGTGGTTTTACTAAAGGCGTCATATGTTAACTCTCTTTTGTTCCACAGATGATTTAGATCCTCTATCAGGGGTTCGAAGTAGACATCAATACTATTACCAGGTTGTTGTGGACCAGGAATCAACAATGTAAGCATGATGTTCTCCTTCTTCATGCATAGTTTACTAACAAAACAGGCCAGCAACTATACCTAGTATTCTTCATGTTAAAAGGATTAAATCCATCGGTTGAAAGTCCAAGCCATATGTTCCTTTCTTCAGCTGCAAAGGAAGGGTATTTGACATTCATTTGATCCCATGTCACAAAATCTACAGGGTGACGAAGTTTTCCATCGCTGCTCTTGTTACTAAAATGTCACCTTATGTCCTTGGCCATTTCCTCAGACCTGAACATTCTCTTCAGCCGTGGGATTACCGGAAAGTACCGTAATACCTTATGTGGGACACCTTTCTTTACTTCACCAGTGTGCATGTTAATCTTCCATCGTGAAGCCTTGCATTTTGGACAATTATCAAGCTTCTTGTACTTCTTTCTGAATAGGCAACAATCATTTACACAAGCATGAATCTTTTGATAACCCATATCAAAAGTTTTCAAAAATTTATTCACTTCATACAATGATGTGTGAAGCACATTATCTTCTGGTAACATGTCCGGCAATGTCTCTAGCAGATCATTGAAGCTCTTGTCAGACCAGCCATTATGTGTCTTAAGTCTAAACAGTGAGACAATAGCCGATAACTTGCTATGGTTTGCACATCTAGGATAAAATGGTGTCTCAGCATCCGATATCTTTGCAAGAAACTCATCTTCTTTCTTGTCCTCACCCTCTGCAATCTCACCAAAGTCACCCATACTAACAAACTCTTCATCCAAATATTCAGCAGCTTTATATACCCCAAAAATCTCATCATTCCACTGAGTTACTTTGCTTTCACCTTCAGCCCATGTGTTCACTTCTCCATGATGATACCAATCCCTCCACATCTTATAAGTCTCATCCATTCCCCTTGTTATAAGATGATCAACTACATCCCTGCCTGAGTGACGATCTATATTACGACAGTCAATGCAGGGACATATAATCATATCAATGTCTCCTAACGCCGTTGCCACAACCCGTACAATATTCGAAGCCCCTCTCTCATAAGCAGGATCAGCTCTTTAGTGCAGAATTAAAGGAAACAAAAACTTTTAATTCTAAAAAGCCCCACTGAAACCTAACCTAAACTTTTCCATCGCTGCTCTTGTTACTAAAATGTCACCTTATGTCCTTGGCCATTTCCTCAGACCTGAACATTCTCTTCAGCCGTGGGATTACCGGAAAGTACCGTAATACCTTATGTGGGACACCTTTCTTTACTTCACCAGTGTGCATGTTAATCTTCCATCGTGAAGCCTTGCATTTTGGACAATTATCAAGCTTCTTGTACTTCTTTCTGAATAGGCAACAATCATTTACACAAGCATGAATCTTTTGATAACCCATATTAAAAGTTTTCAAAAATTTATTCACTTCATACAATGATGTGTGAAGCACATTATCTTCTGGTAACATGTCCGGCAATGTCTCTAGCAGATCATTGAAGCTCTTGTCAGACCAGCCATTATGTGTCTTAAGTCTAAACAGTGAGACAATAGCCGATAACTTGCTATGGTTTGCACATCTAGGATAAAATGGTGTCTCAGCATCCGATATCTTTGCAAGAAACTCATCTTCTTTCTTGTCCTCACCCTCTGCAATCTCACCAAAGTCACCCATACTAACAAACTCTTCATCCAAATATTCAGCAGCTTTATATACCCCAAAAATCTCATCATTCCACTGAGTTACTTTGCTTTCACCTTCAGCCCATGTGTTCACTTCTCCATGATGATACCAATCCCTCCACATCTTATAAGTCTCATCCATTCCCCTTGTTATAAGATGATCAACTACATCACTGCCTGAGTGACGATCTATATTACGACAATCAATGCAGGGACATATAATCATATCAATGTCTCCTAACACCGTTGCCACAACCCATACAATATTCGAAGCCCCTCTCTCATAAGCAGGATCAGCTCTTTAGTGCAGAATTAAAGGAAACAAAAACTTTTAATTCTAAAAAGCCCCACTGAAACCTAACCTATATATTTAAATTTCATACCTGCGAAGATGCACCCATGCCTTGTCCACCATTATATGTTCTAACTTTAATTAAAACCTTTAGTACGACAATTAAAACCCATAAGCATTCAATCTCAGAGTTAATAGAATAAAACAATATCAGACGATAACTCAAGACAAATTAAACAAGTTAAACACATATCAACAAGCTTGAAACCAAAGCACAATCAAGAAATAAACTTAGGCACAATAATCTACTAGTTAAATGAATCGTAACTAAACCAGAATCATGATTTTTGAGCTTATCACTCGATGCGTGAAAAGGTTTTGGTTTCTTTTTTCTTTTGCGGATTAAAGATCTTGAAGTGAGGCTAAAGGAGCAAGAGCTGCATATGCAACAAATGGCTGCAACTAGAGAATTCCCCGATGTTGCGAATGCTACTCCCCACGAAGTGAAAACTTGCTTTAAAGACGATAACTTTGGCAATGAGAACGCGGAATACAACAACAACATCCTAATAACATCAAACCATCTCAAGACAAGTACTCGCAGAAACGATTATTTAATTCTCAATGAGATGACTAGTAAGAAGAGGGTCTCGAGAAGCGGCGAAACAGAGAACAATAGTGATGATCCGACGGAGAAACGGGTTAGGAAATCAGACCCAATTCCAAACCCTAGACGATACCAAAATCAGAAATAGGCGATACCCAAACACTAAATCAAACAAAAATTTCACATAATTAAGCATGTAAGATCAAAATCAAACTCAAATTTCACAAAACAATTCCAAACCCTAAGCGTTTATACATTGAAAGAGAACAAACACTTGTGGAGAAAGAGGAGGAGCAAACATACCTGAGGGAGTCGAGTCGGAGGGTTGTGCGTGACGACGTTCGGAGTTTTGGCCGGACGAAACTATGGCGGCTCGAGGAGGAAGAGATTTCAGAGTGAGGCATTTTTTTCTAATAAGTCGAGTGTGAGAGAGAATTGAGAGTTAAAGTGCCTAAGTGAATTTTTTAGGCTAAGTGTTGGCGGAATAAGTGATTTTAGCTTCCCGCTTAGTGAAATTCTATCTTAGTGATATTCATGCGTTTTACATGTTCTAGCTTGCATTTTAGTTAACACTTTTAGTCATTTCCATGCATGATCATAGCTTTGTTTAGCATTTTGGTTTCAATTAGAGTATTAGGTGTTTGCATTAGGTCCTATGAGTATGGCATGCATTCGGAGTGTTTTATAGGTGCTTGGAGTCATTTTGGAGAAGTTTAGAGAAATGGAGCAAAAAAGACCATTCCCTAGCGTCTGAAATAACTGGCAGGACGTAGGACCCTCGATCTGATTCAGCTTCAATGGCCTTCATGGAAGTTGTATCCCAGTGAGTTATCTGTCCACAGGAGCTGGAATTAAGTCATTCGGACGTGTGGTTTGAGAGATATAGCTGATTTACAAGAGATAGGTCTGCCTGGCCGAGACTGTTTCTTCAACACCGAGTCACAAGTCGGTGCAACAAATCGATGTGGAAACAGAGGGAAAATTCCCTTAGTACCGATGTGCAATACAGATTTGTGACATCGGTATTGAAGGGTCTCCAATCCGAATTAGCCTCGGTGATCTTCACAAACGTTGTATCCCAGTGAGTTAGCTGTCCGCAAGAGGTGGTTTGAGACCATTCAGACATGTATTCCAGGAGATATCGCGATTTTACCAACCGGTGCTCTTCTCACCTCGACCCACTTTCAACCGGGTTGGAGTAAGGGTCTCCAATCCGAATTAGCCTCGGTTGTTTTCACAAAAGTTATAGCCCAGTGAGTTAGTTGTCCACAGGAGGTGGTTTGAGACCATTCAGACATGTATTCCAGGAGATATCGCGGTTTTACCAACCAGTGCTCTTCTCACCTCGACCCACTTTCAACCGGGTCAATACCCGGTTTGTCCCGGGTTGACCCGGTCCGCCCAGCTTCCTAAGAATTGCAAAAAGACCCAAATTTCGTTCTAAGTTTTTTTTTCCCTAAACTTTCCTAGGGCAAAAAACCTCTCTTTTATTTTGTTCTTAGATTTTTGGAAGAGACCTTTTGATTTTAAGCAATCTTGAGTTTAATTCTTCTTAATCTATCTAATCTTTCTTTCATTTTAATCTTTCTAATCTCTAATCATGGATTCAATCATCTTCTTTATGTGATTTGAGGGTTTCTCCATGATTAGCGAGTAGGTTCTTTTATGGCTCATGGATGAGGTTGATTAGGGGTTTTCTTGTTTGATCTATGATGTCTAGTGATTAGATTACATGTTTCCTCTCTTATTTAGGGTTAATAATGTTGGATTAGGCTTGGGAAAGCTAATCTAGATCATAGGGAATTTCATGCACACAAGATGTTCGATGAAATTCCCCAAGAACTAAATAAGATATTTTACTTGTTTAGCCTAAGGGATTAGTTGTCTAAAGAGTATTATGGCCATTAGAACTTGATTTTTATGCTTGTTAATTAACTTTTCATAAATGAGAATTTGTTCTTGATTAGTTGATTAGCAAAGTGATTAAGACCATGAGAGTGGATTAGTCTTGTTTAAGTGTTCTAGGCTTAGGAAGACATGTTTGATTGTTTGTTTAGACATCATAAGTTAATCATAGAACTCTCCAAAGTCCATAACCTCATCCAGGAGCTTGCCTTTATTATGTTATTAATCTCGTTTAAGCTTGTTTAGTCTTGTTAGCTTATTTACTTGCTTAAATTTCAATTAGGTTGCTAGATTAAAACCACTTGATTTGCTTAGCTTATATAGTTTCTTGGATTCCTATTGTGTTAGTCTCTCACCTCCTTGGTTCGATATCTTAAATACCACAATGACATGAGTGGGATTTGAGTAATTGATTAGTAAAAATCCTATTATCAATTTGGCGCCGTTGCTGGGGAGGTTTAGCGTTAGCCATTAGGATTTAGGTTCTTAATAAGACTAGGCTTTTGTTTACACTATGTTAATGCATATAGCTAAGTGCATGCATCTTGTGGACAATATGAATTTTCTTTTAGTTATTGTTACTAATTTGTCTTCCTTAGTTCTATTGTGCTTTCTAAGTTCCTTTCAGGAGCGGGCAAGCAAGTATTGCTTAAATCTGTTCTCTCGGCGCAAGCAACATACACAATGTCATGTTTCAAATTACCAAAGTGTCTTTGAAAACGCATCCAATCAATTCTCACTAGATTTTGGTGGGATGATTCCCCGGATAAGCATAAGATGACGTGGGTAGCTTGGAAAAAATTGACTATTCCCAAAGGAAATGGAGGGCTTGGTTTTAGGGAGATTGAGGAATTCAATGATGATCTTCTCGCAAAATTGAGCTGGAAAATCCTTAAAAACCAAGATTCTCTCCTTGCCAAGGTCCTACTTGGGAAATACTGTAATGATTCTTCTTTCATGGATTGCCCCTCAAGAGCAAGCTCATCCCACGGATGGAAAGGCATCCTTGCTGGCCGAGAAGTCCTTAGGAAAGGAATTGGATGGTTGGTGGGGAATGGAAGCAACATCAAGGTATGGTCGGACCCATGGCTATCTACTGCGAAATCACTCACCCCCAGCGGCCCACCACAAATCCAGAGTATCGACCTTAGAGTAAGTGATCTACTCAACCCAAATTCAAATGAGTGGAATGTATCAGAGATCCAAAAACATTTACCTCACTATGAGGATGCTATCCGGCAACTTCATCCAAGCTCACTAAAACCACCAGATGCTCTTGTATGGTTACCTGAAAAATCAGAAATTTTTTCTTCAAAATCAGGTTATAATCTGTTAAAACAGAGGGATCTCAATGTGATTGAAAACTCTTTTAACTGGTACTCCAATATCTGGAACTTACATACATCTCCTAAGGTAAAACACCTGCTCTGGAGAGTAACTCTAGGTGCAGTTCCAGTGGGAGAAACGCTAGCGAGTCGAGGAATCACATCGAATCTGAGTTGTAAAAGATGTGGGGCACCTGAAACTTCTCTGCATATCCTGCGTTTTTGCCCTTTTGCAGAAGATGTGTGGAGCAAAGCACCCATCATCATGGGACCAGCACCTAATCCAGTTCCCTCAAACATCCAGCAGTTTCTCATTCTTCTTCGTAACTCTGTTTCGCTGCCACCGGTGGGACTCTCTTCGTCCCCCCTCTTCCCCTGGATTATCTGGTTCCTATGGACCTCGAGAAATTTGTTGATTTTCGAAAATAGGATTTTCAAAGCAGAAGATAAAATTTCAAAAGCAATCGGGGAAGCAAAATCATGGCAAGCAGCAAACGAGAGAATTGAAACTATCGACAGGAGGCCCCAAGCTATTCATCTCCCTTCTCGTAAAGACCACCCAAGATGCTATAGCGATGGAGCATGGAAAGCAGAGAATAGAAGCGGAGGCATGGGATGGATTATAAAAAGATCAAGAGATGAAAACATTCTCCACGGATCAGAAACCAGTTTTTATATCTCCTCACCACTGGTAGCTGAAGCTTTAGCATTGCTTGCAGCCCATAAGCATGCCCTTTCTTCAAAGGTCTATGACCTGAAAGTTTTCTCGGACTCGGAAGTCCTAGTCAAAGCCCTTCGGTTGGGCTCGGATTTGAATGAGATTGCATGTATCTTGCATGATATTAGAAGCCTTGTACTTCTCTTCTCTTCCTTATCGTTCTCTTTTATTTCCCGTATTGGCAATTGTTTAGCCGACCGTTTAGCGAAAGACGCTTTGTCGAAACTTGGTTCCGAAAGGAACTCCAAGCTTTAAATTATTTATGAAATCAGAATTGACCAAAAAAAAAAAGTGTTCTAGGCTTAGGAAGACATGTTTGATTGTTTGTTTAGACATCATAGGTTAATCATAGAACTCTCCAAAGTCCATAACCTCATCCAGGAGCTTGCCTTTATTATGTTATTAATCTCGTTTAAGCTTGTTTAGTCTTGTTAACTTATTTACTTGCTTAAATTTCAATTAGGTTGCTAGATTAAAACCACTTGATTTGCTTAGCTTATATAGTTTCTTGGATTCCTATTGTGTTAGCCTCTCACCTCCTTGGTTCGATATCTTAAATACCACAATGACATGAGTGGGATTTGAGTAATTGATTAGTAAAAATCCTATTATCAATTTGGCGCCGTTGCTGGGGAGGTTTAGCGTTAGCCATTAGGATTTAGATTCTTAATAAGACTAGGCTTTTGTTTACACTATGTTAATGCATATAGCTAAGTGCATGCATCTTGTGGACATGATGAATTTTCTTTTAGTTATTGTTACTAATTTGTCTTCCTTAGTTCTATTGTGCTTTCTAAGGTACCAAAATCGAAAGAAGATAAATTGAGGTGTTTGAGGTGGTCAATCAAAAAGACATTCTTGAATTTCTACAACCTCAAGAGATGGATGCCCAATGCAACATTTCTCAAGCTCCAAAACCGAAAGAAATGCCACAACTTCATGAAATACCACAACCTCAAGTGTTGGCATCAAGTCCGACCCAATATCAAAGGGACAAGCCAACAGTTGGAAGTTTTGACACTCCTTGTTGTCGTGGATTGAGGTATGGAATCCACCCTCCTCCAATTGAAGCCAAGTCCTATGAAATCAAAGCAAGTTTGGTTAGGTTGATTCAAGAGTCTAGGTTCTTGGGGACGAGAAGGGAAAATCCTTATGATCATTTGGACTCATTTGAGAGGTTGTGTGACACAATTAAGATTGGAGGAGTGCCCCATGAGAGTATCAAGCTCATCTTGTTTCCGTTTTCTCTTGGAAAAAAAGCAAGCCAATGGGAGAGAGAATTACCTTCTCACTTGGTGAAGTCTTGGGATGATTGCAAAGAGATCTTCCTTAATAAGTTCTACCCCACACAAAGAACGGTCCAAACTAGGAAGGACATCTTGAGTTTCAAACAAGGCATGCATGAGACCTTTCATGAGGCGTGGGGAAGACTCAAGGGATACACTCGATATTGTCCCCATCATGGGTTCAAGAGAGGAGCCATTCTTAGCATTTTCTATTGGAGAGTTGATAAAGAGCACAAATGGATATTGGATGCCGCTAGCAAAGGGCGCTTTGCAAACCTTACTGTGGAGCAAGGAGAGATACTTGTGACACATGCCATCGCTAGTCCCTAGGCTTTTTGACCGGTCATGTGGCTACCGTTAAGCCACTTGTCGCGATTTCAACCGTTCATCGATTTTTTGCGAAATTGGCTTCTGTCTTGGATTTTCTTCGCCCAATTGGCCCGCTAATCTCGATCTTGGATAAAATGGGACGTCCGCCCCGGTTTGGATTTCCCATAACCCACTCGACCAAATTTGGTCAAGTTGGAAAATCTTGATTTTTCTTAATGGATAGCGTCTTTTCCTTGCCCAAAAATTTTTTGTCTGGTCGAAATTTCGTTCGGATCACCTTTCTCCTGCTTTTGTAAGGTTTTCACCTTTCTCTCGGCTAAAAATCTCTTTCTCGGCAAGATGACAGATTTTTCCCTGACTGAAAACATGTTCTCGGCTAAATTGTTTCTTCTCGGGTGGAAATTTCCCTAGGCTTGAAATTTCTCTCTGCGGGAACTGTTTCGCTCGGCAAGAAATCTTTTCCCCCGGCTAGAATAATTCTTCCTCGGCTAACTCCAATTATGCTGGTCTAATCTTAAATCTGACTCGACCATAGTGTTTCTTTTGGCTTGTCCCTTCGGAAAACGTCTTCCCTAAGCCGCTCTTCAATTTTTGGTTTTTCCCTCGACCATCGACAAAAATGGCCGTAATGATCAAAGATATGATCCATACGCTTCTCCCAATCGAGGTAAGCTTTCAGATCGACTTTTCCGGCAAAGCTTGGTGCAGACAGCTTGATGTCGTTCGTTGGTTGTTGTCGTGAGGCACGTCGGGGGAACTCGTCTCCCTCGTCATTATCATCGTATTGTCTCCTACGCCTTTGGTCTTGATCCTGACGTCGATATGGATCCGTCTCATGATCTCGTCGGTGATACGGATCGCGCGCACGTTCTCATTGGCGATTATGGTCCACCTCTCGTTCTTGTTGGGTGAGTATGGGATCGATGGCCATAGTAGGGTCATGATTCCGGGTACCCTCGTGGTTTCCACCGGATGAGAATGGGTCATGATTGACTTGGTTTCCTCTGGGACATGGTGGTGGTGGTGGTGGTGGCTGCCGTTCCAAACGGTCAATCCGTTCCGTGAACGTTGCAAACTGCGCGTGTAGGCTGAGCAACATGTTCTTTAACGTCTCCCGTTCGATGGGATCAATCTCTCCATCTGTAGACATGATGAACAACAAGTATCAAATTCTTTGGAAATAAAATGAAGAACACAAATCGCAAATAAAACAATTGATGAACTAAGAATGATATGATAATTTTTTTTTTTAACTTAAATAAATTACGAAATTAATTCAACAAATATCTTTATGGTTTTTTTTTTCTGGGTTTATGTATGCACAGAAACAAGAATATTTTGAATTGAAATGATACAAGAAACAATTAAACCTTTTTTTTTTAATTGAAACAAGAAAACAAACAAATGTGAAACGTTGTTGTAAACAACTCAGGAATAAGAAACTTGAATCTCACAAGCTCTCAATCCGCAAATCAGTAGAGAGAAAGTGATTCACACACAAGACTCTAAAGATCAAACGTTTACAAGAAAGAAACAATTTTTATGGATTTTTTTTTTAACGATGAATGAAACGAAATGAAATATGAAATGAAACTAGATTGCGGAAGTAAAATAAACTAAAGCTGAAAGATAGAACCTGGGATTTGAGGAACTTTCAGTTCTGATACCAAAATGATACAAGATTGGCATAAGAGTGAACGTTTCGCAAAAACGAGGGTTGGAGGCAACAAGGGAGATACTCAGCCGGTTGGATCCGAGGGATGAACACGAACTGTGGGATTAGGTGAACCACTTGTGATGTAAAAGTCACAAGGTAAATCACGGGGGATTTCTTGGAGGCCTGGTCTCGACAAGAAACAAGAAAATACGTTAAAGCGATGAAGGTTTTTTTTGTCAAACAACTTAGAAAGAAACTCTCTATTTATTGATATCAAAATTGTGTGAAAAATACAATGCTGCAGGGGAGCTTTATAAAGAGCTCATCAGCTTTGACCTACTAGGATCGGGCATTAAATGCCAAATTCAAACGAAAAACACAAAAGGAAAAAATCAAAGATTACAAAGAGAGCTTCTAGCAAAACAATTGAAACAAAAATCCCTAAACTTATGCAAGAAAAAAAAGCTGCAAAAGAAACAAGAAATAAAATCACATTAGTTTAATCGAATTCAAAACTTACCTTGCTTACCTTTGGTTAAATGTGATTGGTGCCGGATATGGAAGGCGTGATTTGTTGATTTGAATTCGAGCTGATCCTTGTCCATTTTGGTGATCCTCACAAGATATGATCAAGTGGATTTGGGCCTTTGTTGAGAAAAGAGGCCATGCTTCTTCCTTGGTAGCGAATAGGCCGCGAAATGAGCTTTGTGAAGGGGCTCCTAGCTCGGCTGGTTCTGGGCATGTTTGGGCTCGACCAAGTTGTTCCCCATGGGCCTTTGGTCGACTAAAACATCCTCCTTTAGTGGATTTGGCGTCGTCTTGGGCCTCCTCCTCTAGATCATCATTCGGGCCAAGAAAAGGCTCATATAGGGGCTCCACTTGAGTAAACTCAAAAGTGGCTCGACCAAAGTGATTTTCCTCAGTGGAAGTTCCATCGTTTTGTTGTCCCTCAATCTCAACCTTAAAATCCTCCTTATAGCCGAGAAGAAGTTTGAGGAGCATGTCTTGGTCAGGTCGTGGGTTTGGCTGGTCTTGTGTCATGACTCCTTTGGCAAACATGTTGAGCTTATGTTGGAGAAGCTTTGCACGGGTCCTTGTGAGTGCTCCTTGCGGAATGATCGGCACTTGTTCCGCTTCGAGTTTGTTTTGGTCCGGGTCGGCTGGGATGTCCTCATCAATTCCGCCGCCCCTGGAGCCACTCCACCCGCGGCCAGAGCCCAGTTCGCCGCAGCCAGGAGTTTCGCACCCGCTGCCAAGCCTAATTCCGCCCAAGATGATCCGTTTCTTCACACGAGGCCAAAACCATCATTTCCCGTCAACCCCTAAAACGACCCAAGCACGTTGAAGACAGAATTTTCTTGCATCAAAGAATCCAAACTTAGACACCCTACTACACATTAGTTTTGCTTTCATTCTTGTTCTCTTGCATTGAGATTTTTGGGATTATTGAGGAGGTTTCTCACCGAGCTTACTTGAACTCGTGAGGCCTCTTACACCAATCTCATGTTTAATTTAATTATGTCTTTTTCTAGTATGTGTGAGTATTTTAGATTGTTGGATTTAAAGGATTATCGAGGGGAATTCTATGTTCGATAAAGATTTTACTCGGTAAGCCCTAGCCGATTTCTAGAGCTATTCTTGTGTAAAGTTTTTAATACATGTGATATTCTCATATATTGCATGTTTTAGCATGCATGCATGCAATTCATTTAGAGTTTTTTGTAATTCGCATGCATGATCATGGTCTTGTCTTGCATTTAGGTCTCATTTAGAGTAATAGGTGTTTGCATTAGGTCTTAGTGAGTTTTGCATACATTTGGAGTATTTCTAGGTGTCTTGGAGACAATTGATGATGTTTGGAGTTATGGAGCATAAGAGGAATGCAAAGCCCATCCGAGACACCGGAAAATATGTAGTTGGACGAAGGCCCTCCGTTGTGAATCAGCCTCAACAGTCTTCATAGGAGTTGTAGAGGAGTGAGTCTTATGTATACAGGATTTAGATTCAGGCCATTTGGACATTTGGTTGAGGAGTTATCATGGATTTACTGAAGACGTCTCTGCCTGGCCGAGGAGCTTTCTCTTGTCTCCCTAAAAACTCCTTAGCATCGACCCAGCTCTTCCCACAGGTTGATGTTGACGCTGGATGCAACATCAGGGCCTTAGCATCGACCCCGATCCCCTTCACATCGACCAACAAATCGATGCTCAGCTTCAGGGCGTTTACATCGACCCAGTTCCTTCCCACCGGGCGATGCAGCCAAAGTGACTCAAAGATCAGGCCAAATATAGACCTTCCTCTGCCCAGTTTAATCTGAAGTCTTCTTGAAAGTTGTAGCCAAGTGCATTATCTGACTCCAGGAGGTGATTTCGAGTCATTCAGATACGTGGTTCGTTAGATATGGCCACTTTACTGAGAGTATTCCGTCTGAACAAAGCCACCCGACATGCCTGAAAGACCTGGCTGGACGAATGGTCCCCAATCGGTTAGAGGGTATTGAAACCTCATTGGATTGCAAAATCCTAGTATCAATTTGGCGCCGTTGCCATATTGGGATTTGATTTTGACATTAAGATTTAGGTTCTTTGTGAGATTAAGCATTTTTCTTTTCTTTTGGATACTAATCTCTCTCTCAAGCTCTCTCTTGTAGGTACATGAACACAAGGTCTAGAGGCGAAGCAAATCTTGTTGAGCCTAGGGAAAACATTCAACTATTGGATCGTGGTATTAGAGCAAGAAGAGAGAGAGAACGGCTTGCACACCTTGCTAGGCTTGGTATGGAGCACGTGCAAGAACACCAAGCTCAAGAGCATGGTCAAGAATGTGGCAATGGAAACCCCCAAGACCAAAACCCCCACGCCCACCATCCACAACCTCACGGCCCCAACCCAAACCCACCCGTCTATCAAGCTCAAAACATTGTTGGCGAGGGTGATGCGGCAAATGCTCATTTCAACCGCCAAGGATTCATGCACCACCGGTTGAATGCAATGACTTTGAGGTCAAAGCAAGCTTCATCAACATGGTGCAAAGTAACAAGTTTCATGGCCTTGCGGTAGAAGACTCTCTTGATCATTTGGATCACTTTGATCGTATTTGTAGCTTGACAAAGATGAATGGAGTGTCAGAGGATAGCTTTAAGCTAAGGTTGTTTCTTTTTTCTCTTGGAGACAAGGCAAAGCAATGGGAAAAGAACCTCCCCCAAGGTTCCATCACCTCTTGGAATCAATGCAAAACCGCCTTCCTTGCCAAGTTCTTCTCCCACTCAAGAACATCCAAGCTAAGGAACGAGATATCAAGCTTCACTCAAAGAGCGAGTGAGAGCTTCAATGAAGCATGGGAGCGGTTTAGGAGGTATACATCGCAATGCCCTCATCATGGATTTTCGGATGCTACACTCCTAAGCACTCTATACCGTGGAGCATTGCCCAAGATCCGCATGTTGCTTGACACCGCCTCTAATGGAAACTTCTTGGGCAAAGAAGTGAATGAAGCGATGGAGTTGGTAGAGAACCTTGCATTGAGTGATAGCACTTATGGTGTGACTATGACCGGTCTACAAGGACCACAAGTGATCATGAGGAGGAAAGGAGAGCCAAAGAGATGAAAGCTGTCAATGACAAGATGGACAAGCTCCTTAATGCTTCTCAAAAGATGGTTCACTTTGTTAGTGATTCGGAAGGTACTCATCGAGCACAAGAACATATGGTGGATTTGAGCAACACCGAAGAAGTGCATTACATTGGGAATAATGGTGGCTATCCAAGAGGTTTCAACAACACATATGGCAACCAAGGTCAAGCCGCTCTTAATCATGAACAAAGCTATGCTCCCAAAAACAACTTCCAACCAAACCAAGGTGGTTATCAACAAATCTTTGTCCCAAAGTCTCAAGGCACTAACTCCATGCCTCAAGACCTTGATGTGAAAAATGTTCTTCAACAACTTCTCCAAGGCCAAGCAAGTGGAGCATTGGATATAAGCAAGAAGATGGAGGAAATAAATACCAAGGTAGCTTGCTCATACAATGATCTCCACAAGAAGCTTGAGGCATTGAGTTCCAAAGTGCAAGAAATGGAGGCCAATGGAAACAATGGAGACAAAGTACAACAAAGCTCTTCAAATGGGAAAGCAAAGGAGTATTGCAATGCCATCTTCTCAAAGGAGCCACGTCCCATTGAAGATCATGAAGCCGCCACTAATGAGATTGAGCTTCTACTCTACGGATCACAAGCTCCCTTGAAGCTCAATGAGGACATTGAGGAACAAGGTGGGGGAGTGACCCTTGAGAAAGATGAGGACGTGACCATGGTTCAAGAACCAA
>PKML01009203.1:0-24941 GCA_002933935.1 Eutrema yunnanense | reverse complement strand
TTGAGGGTAGCAAGGGCGCAAAGAAGAAGACAAAAGCCAAGGCTACGATGCGAAATGGATCGAGTAAGCATCATGGGTTTAAATCCGAGCCGAGCCAACCTTCTATGATGACTCTCACTCCTTGGAAGCACAAGGATGGAGTGATTGAGTACAAGATCAAACGCAAAGGCCAATCCAAGCCCTTTGCCTCGGCCAAGGCAATTCTCACTCCCGAGCTCAAAGCAAAAGGAGAAGCCGGTCTTGAAGAGGTAATGAGCAAGTGCTCAAGCTCGAGCTTAAAGATCCGCCTTGGAGTTTTCACACTCCTCCCTCACCCGCCTAAAAGGGTAACCAACGTCAAACTTAGCGACGTAAAACAAAGTGCACTTGGGAGACATTCCCATGTTTATCCTTGTATATATTCTTTTGCTTTCTAGTTTAATTTCATGTGTCTTGGGCATTGATGGTTTTTTTGAGTGGTTGCAAGGTTCTCGATTGTTAGCAAGGTCACGGAACGGTGTCAATGGTGTTTGATGTCGGGAAAAGCCATACATGCTCTCCATTCACATAGTAGCACTCCTCCATGTAAGTATCTCTTTCCCTTTTAAAGTCTTAGCATATTATATTTTGTTTTGGGTCTCTTCTTTGAATTTATTTCACACCGGGACGGTGTGATTTAAGTTTGGGGGAGAGACCGGTATTTGACCTCGTGTTTTATGCTCTTATCTTCTCTTTTGCACTTGAGTCTAATGCATATCATGCATTTTCAATAAATTTGAAAATTTTAGAACATTTAGGATTGCATATTCACTTGTAGGTAGTGTCTAATTTGCATTTTAGCTTGCATTTTCATAAGCATGGAGTAATGACAACCTTGAAAGTAGCTTAATTAGCAATTGATTCAACGCCCAAGTTATTAGTTGTTTCATGCATTGAAGTTGAATATGAAATCAAGGAGGAACAATTTGTTAGAGCACATGCATCATTGCCTTTCCTTGGTTGAAGCAAGCTTGAATTGAATCTAGCCTCATCTAAGTGATAACCATAACTTGACATGTAATTATTGTGCTTGTGCAAACTTAAATAGAATCGTGGATCACTTATACATATTTGGACATTCTTCTTCCTTTTCATCACCCTTGCTTGTCCAAATAGCCAAATCCCATCTTTGGATTGGTTTCCCCACCATGCCAATTACCTCCTTTCTAGCCCCTAATATTTTGTGTGTGTCTTGTGAGGTTTTTTTGGAGTGAATTTGACAGAACGTGTTAGGTTTAGGGCGACAAGGAAGCACTCTTGTGTAGACTTAGTTCCAACATCAAGGAGCTAATTTAGAACTAGGTTAGATAGCTGGCGGTTCTTAAAGTTTGAGAATGGGGAAAAGTTAGAAATATTTAGGGGAATGGCTTGATCTTTGATGATTATGGTGAAATGAAAGTAGGAAGGAAGGACGATGAAGAGGGGAGTACAAAATGAATGGTATGGTTGGTGCAAGTGTGATTAACAACAAGCTCTAAATAACTAAGAAAAGCCTCAAGAGACAAAGAAGAAAAGAAGGCCACAAGCCAAGCTACAAAGAAAATAAGAGGCATGACCAAAGGAAGAAAAAGAAAGAGCTAAGTGAAAAAAAGGAGCATCAACCATAACCAAGATGAAGAAGCAAACCCCTAATGAGGAAGAAGGCGAAAAAGGAAAGCAAAGAAGAGCGTAAGGGTCTAAGAAGGCAAAATGCCTTGGGATAAAAAGGGTAGCTTAGGATCGGGCAAGAACGGGTTAGATTGGGCTAAGGTTAGTGACACTCTAGGCATTCGGGGTAGACGATAGTTTTTCCTTGTATGCATAGGTTGCTTTTTACCTTTAGCATTTTGTTAAAATTTGCTCGTTCATTGAGAGATCCTTGTGTTTATTTACCCATGCATATTGATGAGATCACCTTCATCTCATAACCGGTCCTTTAGTCAAGCGGTTTCATCTAATTTTGCATAAGCACAATTCACGGATAAAACCATTAATCAATGTTAAAATGCTAGAGAATAGGATGGTTTGTCTAGGTTGAGGTTTGGCTTTGTTGCATGTTGTGAAGGAAATGACTAACTCCTTTTGAGTAGACAACTTTGGTGCATCCTAGAACTAGTAACTTGGACGTTGAGTGCGATGGTTTCTTATGCTTCTTATAGGTTTGAACTCCACTTGCATTGCATTGCATCTCTCATTCTTGATCTTGTTTGCTTGAGGACAAGCAAAGGTTTAAGTTTGGGGGAATTGATATACTCATATATTGCATGTTTTAGCATGCATTTCATTTAGAGTTTTGTGTAATTCGCATGCATGATCATGATCTTGTCTTGCATTTAGGTCTCATTTATAGTAATAGGTGTTTGCATTAGGTCTTAGTGAGTTTTGCATACATTTGGAGTGTTTCTAGGTGTCTTGGAGACAATTGAAGATGTTTGGAGTTATGGAGCATAAGAGGAATGCAGAGCCCATCCGAGACACCGGAAAGATATAGCTGGACGAAGGCACTCCGCTATAAATCAGCCTCAACGGTCTTCATAGGAGTTGTAGAGGAGTGAGTCATCTGTCTACAGAAGTTGGATTCAGGCCATTTGGAAATTTGGTCGAGGATTTATCGCGGATTTACAGAAGACGTCTCTGCCTGGCCGAGGAGCTTTCTCTTGTCTCCCTAAAAACTCCTTAGCATCGACCCAGCTCTTCCCACATGTCGATGTTGATGCTGTATGCAACATCAGGGCCTTAGCATCGACCCAGATCCCCTTCAAATCGACCAACAAATCGATGCTCAGCTTCAGGGCGTTTACATCGACCCAGTTCCTTCCCACCGGGCGATGCAACCGAAGTGACTCAAATATCAGGCCAAATGAAGACCTTCCCGTGCCCAATTTAATCTATGGTATTCATGAAAGTTGTAGCCAAGTGCGTTAGCTGACTCCAGGAGGTGGTTTCGAGTCATTCGGATACGTGGTTCGTTAGATATGGCCAGTTTACTGAGAGTATATCCGTCTGAACAAAGTCACCCGACATGCCTGAAAGACCTGGCTAGACGAATGGTCTCCAATCTGATTTAGCCTCGGTGGCCTTCACAAAACTTGTAGCCCTGTATTATCTGTCCACAGGAGGTGGTTTAAGGCCATTCGGACATGTATCACAGGAGATATCATGGTTTTAGCGAATGTTATACACAAGACCAGATTTGACCCATTTCGACCGGGTCAATACCCAAAAATGGGTCAAATCTGGTCTAATTTGACCCTAATTTTTTTTATTTAAAAAACTCAAAAACCCTAATTTTTTTTATCCTCTTTTTGGTCTAAAAATCCATTTCTCCTTAAAGAGAGTTCTTAGATTTTTGTAAGAGAGATCTTCTATTTTTATGCGATCTAGTAGTTGTTTTCATTGAATCTCTCCTTCTTATCTTCTTTCTTGTTGATTATCCAAGATCCATCCATGAATTCTTCTCTTATCAAAATCGATTTAGAGGTGTTCTTCATGGGTCTTGAGTAGTCATTTTAGGATCTTGAGATGGGTTAGATTTAGGGGATTCAAGGCATGATCTAAGGTGTTTAGGATTAGATTATCTATTATCCTTCTTTTTTTAATGTTCTTATTGCTAAATCTAGCTTGAGAGAGTGGATTTAGATCATAGGCATTTCATGCACACCAAGTGTATGATGAAATGCCTTGATCAATTATTCAAAGGATTTATGTTCTTAGCCTATGAGAATAGTTGTCTAAGGCTTATTTTTGGTTGATCTAGTTTATATTCTCAATGCATGTTGATTGATAATTCACAAATGAGAGTTTGCTAATGAATTTGATAATTAACATAGTGATTAATGCCTTGAAAGAGGACTAATCAAGATTAGAGATCATTAACCTAAGGATAGCTTGTTTATGTGAATGAATGCCTTAAGATCATGCTTTGGTTGCCTAATATCGATTACCCCATCTTAGGATTCACTTTGCTTATTGCTTTTACATCTTGCTTAGTTTCTTATTACTTGTTTGAACTTGATACTTAATCAAAAACTCCTTTTATTAGCTTAACTCATTTAGTGCCTTGCATTCTTAGTGTTTAGGACTACTTCCCAATATTGGATTCGATAACCTTTTACTACATCGGTTAGAGGGTATTAATACCTCCTTGGATTGCAAAATCCTACTATCAACATGAATCTAGTATCATGAACTAGATGCTGATAGGGGGAGTTTATAACCACAGAAGTGTTGCATCTAATCACCAGCAAAGTTCATCCACAAGGCGTGCGCGTTGTAAGATTTTGAAAGTATACTTTCGAAGTGCCGTGAACCTATGGGCCCACTAGCATATCATAATCTTACGCGCGGCCAGAGACGGAAGCTATTGGTCGAGTGAATAGAGTGTATGACGTAGGTTGTACGGAAGTAGACTACGTCATTATTTTATTCTGTTCGTGGAGTTATTATCTAGAACATCGGTTACTAACGAGTTAGGGGCCGTTTGATTGAATCAAGCATACCCCGAGATATTTCTCTCGACCCAGCAATGTTTTAGAATAGTTACAACCGTCTCTAGTATTTTAGTTTAGCAATAGAGTCCGTAGAAGTAGTTTAGTTATCGATTTCATTAGGTTTAGGTTAGTAGTCGATTTTCTTAGGTATTAGGATAATTTTAATTTTTCTTAGGATATGTTTAGTTTCTCTTAACATTAGTTTAGCTGTTAAAATTACCTTAGTTTAGAGTAGCCATCGATTTTCTTAGGTTATATTAGTAGAAGTTTTCCATTTCTCGTTCTTTATAATTCTAGTTACAAAAACCCTATAAAATATATTCGTTCTAGGTTTATTTACTATACAGTGTCTAAGGTCTCATAGAACAGCACCATCTCCCTGTGGATCGATGCCTCAAGTACTACATCGCACATATGTGCACTTGCAGGCTTTAAGGTTTATAAATTTAAGACCTGAAGTTTCGGAGACGAATCAGATATCGCATCACCATCATAAAAAAACCCTAGCATAAACTATTAGCAATACAACTCTTGTACTGAGACGCTTACGAACAACAATAATAAAAACCATCTCTCCTTGTGTGTTTCCCCAGAAACTTATGTTCCTTTTAAAGTTTCTTACAAAAATCGATTGTGCAAGTTTCAACTCACACAATTTGGCGCCATCTGTGGGGACTCTAGAAATATTCTTACTCACGAAAACACCAAAAACAAGATCTGAAGATATGACCGGACATGAACAAAGAGTCGCCAATGACGCGAACAACGGCGGGGGTAGGGTCGATCCGAACAACACTCCCCCCGCAGTCATGGAGGAAATCTTGGCACCTTTAACCGAACTGAAGGACATGTTCACCTCGCTGCTGAAGTAGGCGGAGGAGCAAGTCAAACTGAACAAAACTCTATCAGAGAAAGTCAAGATGATGACTTCAGAAAGTCGGACCAAGATAAAAACGAATATTTCGGCTCAGACTTGCCACCAAGGCTGATTCTAAAGAGGCTCGGCCTCAACCCAACGGTTCTCGACTTCTCCACACCCACGACGACCTCGGCCAACATAGGAATGCCATCACCAATTTACCGGTATGGAGAAGAAACCCCCACGGTGACGAGGCCATTCTCATTTGATCCACTTCGGTCAGATCGCGGAATGGAGCAGCAAACCGCTGAATCCGCAGGAACTCGCCTCGGAACAACGATCGAGACTGCCAATGACAAAACGATTTGAACCAAAAGAACCGATGCCTCGGGTTGCGTCACAAGCGGCATACTCGCTTTGGCACAGGAAGGAGCAAGAGCCGCAGAAAATGCAACGTGTCGATGAGTGATATACTTGGTTTTTACCGTTTTCTAACACATGTTTTGGTGTTTCTTTTGAGTATTTTATCGAGTCAAAGTGTGTTTTTAGAATCTCTTAGTCTTTTATCAAGTCTTTTCAGGTTTTAGAAGACTTTGGGAGAAAAAGAGCCGTTTTGGATTAAAATGAGCATATGGAGGTGCAGAATCATGCACATACGTCAGAAGTTTGGCAGTTTTTGAAGGTCTTACCATCAATGGATCGAGCTGCAATTTTTACACACCATATATATTTGAATTAGATTTCATTTGCAAGTTGTTTGAAGAAAATCCAACGGTGCGATCAAGAGTTATACCCGATTTACTGAAGACATGTCAATCTACCTCGCATAATAAGCATGCGCGGAATAGGGATGTTAGAATCGATCGATGCAGCCTTGCATCCATCAATGCAGCTGTCCAGAAACTTCAAAATCGACCGATGCACACATGCATCGATCGATGCACTTCCCAGACGAAAAAGGCAGTTTCTGCAGTTTCTAAACTTTCTATTTTCCCCCAGAATCACCCTAACTTAACCTAATTCGACCAAGGACCTATATATACTTATTTTTCAGCCTCTTTAAAGGCTAAGCTTTATTTTTCTTAGACACTTTTCATCTCTTTCAATTGTATGCTTGGGAGAAGATCTATGAACCATTTCTGACAAACTTGGAGAAGATTTCTGAACCCTCTTATTACTTTTATCAATTTAATTATGTCTTCCATCTGATCTCTTTGTGATTTCTCTGATTCCATGTCGGAGTAGTTCCATAGATAGGTTTAGAGTTTCAACGGGATCCATGCATCATTGAATTAAACACAAATAGGGATTTATCTTTTGAGGTTTTCGCTTATTGTTGTGTTTATTGCTTAGGCTGAATTGATCACTTAGTCTCTGATCTGGGGTTTAATCAATACCACAGAAGTGTCATAGGTTGCTAGAAATAACATAAGCGAGCGAACTGTCCTTAGCCAACGAAAGTTCTCAAGAAAATCACACAATAGACCAAATAGTTTCGAATCAAGCTAAGCAATTCAGTTGAAACAAAAGCAATAAACAATAGAAAAGGTTGTAAAATCGATGGGGAGAAATTAGGTCCAGGGTAGTTCTCAAGAAATCAACGAATGCAGATAACGAATGCAGATAACCAACGTTGCGAGAATTATCTAAATCTAAACTTCAGAATCTCAAATCTCTTTGCAAACTCCTAAAAATAAATCAGCCTTAATATCGAGTTTGATATGTTCGCAAATCAACTAAACCAAATCTCTTTGCGAATAATTAATTTGCTCACCCTAGGTTCTGTCAAATTACTCAATTGCACTGTCGTGCGTAATTGATTAACCTTATATCTAAGTTCTAGGTGATCATGCCAGAATTAGCTTTGAGAGCAACCTATGGTGAAGAACTAATTCAGATGGTGAATCCTAACTAATCAATTACCAGCAATCAGAGAAATCCCTATGAGAAAACCCTAAACCTAAGATGGATCTACTCAGACATGGAAAATGAAACAATCAACATAACTGAATAGATCATTAAATTAAACAATAAGAAAAAAGTAACAAGAGGGTTCGAAATCTTCTCTCAGATGAACAGAGTTCTGACTTGTCTCCCTCACAAAGCTCTCTCTCTCAAAACCAAAGTAGAATAAAGCGTAGCCAGCAAAAGTGGCTGAAAACCCTAATAAATAACCTAAGACACGTTTTGGGGCTCCTTGTAAATAATAAAGTCTTCTGGGAAAATTGCAAATTCTTCAATCTTCTAATTGTCGTGAATCGTATCTCTCTGCAATTGGTATCGATCGATACTAGTGGGATCGATACTCGGGCATCAAATCGGCTTTCTCAGCTACACGATCTTTGCTTTGCTCCAAAAAGCTCCAAAATGCTCCAATATCTCCAATTGTGTTCCAAACGTGCTAAAACCTGAAAAGACTCTAAAAGACTATGAAAACACTAGAAAGACTCTATAAAAAGGACTTATATCATGGCTAAAAAGGGGTAAAAACCATGATATATCAACTCCCCCAGACTTAGCCTTTGCTTGCTCTCAAGCAAAACAGAAAACTAAATCAGAGAAAGAGGTTTGAAAACACAGAGACTCACTTGTTCCTGAACCATCCCAATGACCATTTTCCTAAGTTTTCCAGATATCACCTAACCAGCTCCAGATCTAACCACCATGTACTTTTCCGTAGACATTCGCAGCTTCCCAGACTCCACACATTAACTCACAACATTATCCATCCAAACCCTCATCATCAGTTTCATCGCTGCAGCCAATGTTTAAGAGCCTTCTAGGTTCTTTCCCATACAATATCATGACAAAAGAACCACCCAATTTTCACCCTTTTTTGGTATTATTTCCTCTCCCCCAGACTTATTTCTCATCATGTTCTTCTCTTTTTTTTGGTATTATTTCCTCTCCCCCATGACAAAAGAACTTTAGATTCGCATATACATATTAAGGTTTGAAACGCGAGTATTGATGGTGTTCACCACCGAATCCCCGGTCCTTCCCTCTCTATGTATCAAAGGCGTAGGCGAATAGTGGTATCACGAGAAATTTTCATAACCTCGTTTTCAACCTTTGTGTGATCATTCCTTCACAAGTAGAATAATGGGATCGCTGGAAATTTTTCTAACCCTCTACTCAGAAAAAAATCATTTCATCTTTTTATGCTCTTATTTATTAACTTATAACAGGGGAGAGAGATACCATTACTTTCTACACATGGGTTCCTTTGTCAGATATGAATGAGGAATCAAGCTCTGTGAACATCAACTGCATCGATGAAGTGCATAAATTTGGCTCATGCTTTAGAAGAACTCTGCTGGAGACATGGGTGTTTTCTAGTCAACTGGTCCGTCTTTGGATTTTTCATTTGTTGATCTAGAACTGATCCTGTAACACTGGTCACTCAAAAGCAAAATCAGAGCAATAGACTCAAGCACAGGATCATAATTTCCAACAGGTTTTGACTCGATAAAACAATTTTTTTTTAACTGACTCTACGAAAAACAAAAACAATGTCAGCAACTACCTCCCCCAGACTTAAACAACACTGTCCCCAATGTTATCAAGTCTAGAGTCGGTAAAAGAAACCAAAACTGTTGAGTGGAGACGTGAAAATCAGAGAAGTTACATGCGCGTTGGGTATCGACCGATACCATTACTGGTATCGATCGATACAAGGACCATTGGTCGATGCAACGTACGTTTATCCTGGCGTCGATCGATACCAGTGGTGTCGATCGATACTGCTCCTTCGAATCTGATTGACTTGACACAAAGAAACACAAAACAAAATCTAGAAAAATAAAAGATTCATATGTACAGACTTACCAGTGGGTTTCCTCCCACCAAGCGCTTGTTTTACGTCACTAGCTTGACTTTACGGACGATCAGGCGGTGGGTGCATCATCCAGAGGCACCATGTGTCCTCTTGGAATCTCGGCTTTCACCCAATAGTGTTTCACCCTCTGTCCATTGACAGTGAACTCCTCGCCTGATGTACTTAGCAAGACAACTACACCGTGTGGTCTGACTTCCTTCATCGTTAAAGGACCTGACCAACGAGAGTGTAATTTTCCAGGAAACAATTGCAAACAAGAGTTATACAGAAGTACATGGTCATTCAGTTCGAAGTGTCTGGAGAGGATCTTTTTGTCGTGATATGCCTTAGTCCTCTCCTTGTACAGCTTCGAGTTCTCATAGGCGTGATGCCTAATCTCATCCAGCTCATCCAGTTGGACCAATCACCTTTCAGCAGCAGGCTTGATGTCGAAATTCATCATCTTTGTAGCCCAAGCTGCCTTATGCTCGATTTCCACTGGAAGGTGACATGCTTTCCCATAAAACATATGAAATTGTGTAGTGCCCATCGACTTCTTGAAAGCAGTTGATATATCATGGTTTTTACCCCGTTTAAGCCATGATATAAGACTGTTTTATAGAGTCTTTCTACTATTTCGAAGTGTTTTAGAGTCTTTTACAGGTTTTAGCACGTTTGTAGCATAATAGGAGATATTGGAGCTTTTTGAAGCATTTTGGAACAAAGCTGAAGTTTGTGTTGCTGAGTACCCGATTTGACGATCAATGTCGATCGATACTGCCTAGTATCGGTCGATATTCACCACAGCAAGACACGGGCCGCGACTTATGAAGAGTTGAAGAATTGTAACTTGGTCCAAAAGACTTTAATATTTACAAGAAGCCCCAAAACTTGATTTAGGTTATTTAATAGGATTTTACAGCCACGTTGTTGGCTATGCTTTATTTTGCTTTGAATTGTAAGAGAGCTTTTGAAGGGAGACAAGTCTGAAACTTTGTTCGTCCGAGAGAAGATTTCGAACCCTTTTGTTACTCTTTCTTATTTTCTATTAAGTATTTTATTCAAACATGTTTATTGATTCAATTTCCATGTCTGAGTAGATCTCTTGTTAGGTTTAGGGATTCTCATAAGGAATTTCTTTGAATGCTAGGTTGATTAGTTGTTTAGGGTTCATAATCTGAATTAGTTATTCGCCTTAGGTTGTTCTCAAAGCTAATTCTGGATTGATCACCTAGAACTTAGATCTTAGATTAATCGATTAGGCACGACAGTGCAATTGAATAATCTGATAGAACTTAGGGTGAGCAAATTAATTATTCGCAAAGAAATTTGGTTTAATTGATTTGTGAACATATCAAACTCGATATTAAGGCTGATTTATTTTTAGGAATTTGCAAAGAAATTTGGGATTCTGAAGTTTAGATTTAGAAAATTCTCGCAACGACAGTTGGTTAATTATACTTTAGTGATTTGAGTTTGAGAACCGTGCATAACCTTAACTCTGATTAGTTAGTTTATTTTGCATTCATTGATTTCCTGAGAAATATCCCTGAACCTATCTCTCTCCCATCGATTTACAACTCGTTTACTGCTTATTGTTTTTTTATTTCATCTGAATTGTTTAGCTTGATTCGATACAATACAATCTATTGTGCGATTTCTCTGAGTTCTTGTGTTCGACCCCTGATATACTGCAACAACTGCTTTAGTACTTTTTAGGGTATTAATTTGAGCATATCAAATTTGGCGCCGTTGCCGGGGACTCAATTTCGCCATTAGATTTTAGCTGTCGAGTTTCGACTAAGTTTGTCGGTATAGATCGATACTAATCAGTGTCGATCGATACTCGTCGTTTTCTTTTTGTTGATATCGATCGACACCACCCAGTGTCGGTCGATACTCATCGTGTTTTTGGTTACTTACGTGCTTGGCTCTTGCTTTCAGGTGTATGCCTAATCGTGAAACCAGAAGGAGCAAAAGAACTCAGCTAGTTGAACAGTCATTGGAGCAGCTAGCACTTTGGAACGCACAAACAGAAAGGCAATGCAAGCATCAGAGATGAACAACCTAGTGGTATTAAGACCTGATGAAGCTGGAGTTTTGAGAGACCAAGACGGTCAAGTGTGCAATGAGAGAGGGCATCGACTTGATGAAGTTGGAAACGTCATTGTCCCTCATGTTGTTGTTGGTCAGATTGTCGCGCCAGCTGCGCACGCCAACGTTGGGAATGCTGGGGTTGATCGAGGTAGAACACTTGGTGAGCACAACAGACCTGATCAGTTCTATGCCAATCGAGCTGCGATTCGTATCCCAACTTTTCAGAGAAATGACTTTGAGTTGAAACCTGCGTATTACGCTCTTGTAAGTCAGAATCCTTTCCTTGTCCTATCTCATGAGCACCACATGGATCATATTGAGAGGTTCGAGGATTTGGTCACTGGTATAAAGTACAATGGAGTGCCCATTGAGTTCATTTTCTGCAAAGTTTTCCCATACTCTCTTAGTGGGGATGCTGCTTATTGGCTGAAGCAGTTGGCTCCTGATTCGCTAACTACATGGGATGAGACGAAGAAAGCATTCCTGAACAATTTCTATGATGATGCGAGATCCGAGGAGCTCATGAACAAGATCTCTCAATTTTCTCAAGGTCCGACAGAGGCACTAAAGGCTGCTTGGATTCGTTTCAAGTCATATCAGAGAGATTGTTAGCACCATGGATTCAATCAGGTTCAGCTGCTAGGTACTTTCTATAGAGGGATAGATTGGAGGTACCCTATGGGTTTGGATGCTGCGAGTAATGGGAACTTCAACACCAGGTATCCAGATGATGCGGTGGTGCTGATTGAGAACTTGGCGTCTAGTAATAGCACCAAGAATGCTGATTTCGAGAGGAAGAAGCAGGCTGGAGGAGTTGATGGATCGCATATTGCTGAAGTTTAGGCCAAGCTGGATTTCCTAATTGGGAAGTCGAAGAAAGCTGTACACTTTGCTGATGAAGTCGTGAATGTGGAAGAAGAAGATGTGGAGGATGTTAACTACGTTGGTGGTTCTGGTTTTCAGGGTCAGCGATTTGGGTACAACAACAGCCGAAACTTCAACAACAACAATCAGCAAGGTGGGTACAAGTTTGAGGGAAACCAATCTGGTTTTGGAACAAAACAATTTAGTCAGAAACAACTCCAGAGCAGCGATTTCACTCGCAATTATGGGAACTTTTCGTACCAGCCCATATCTCCAAAATCCATAGAGGGTAAGATGGAATCCTTGATGGAACAAATTCTTCTGGGGCAGAAGAAGTTGCAAGTGGATTTCACTGATCTGAATGGGAAAATTGAAGCTATCAATCTTTTCCAGAGGAAACTGGAAACTCATGTCGCTCACACAGCAGCAGCTGTGAAAAGGCAGGAAGGTTTTCTTCAAGGGAAAACTGAGAATCCAAGGGCACACATCAATGTCATCACCTTGAGGAGTGGAAAAGAGGTGATTACAGGAGTGAAGAACACCCCAATTGCAGAGAATCTCGTCGATCTTGCTGAAGAAGATGATTGGGATTCTGAAAACCCCCATGTATCGACCGATACCAGCCAGTGTCGATTGACACTGGTCCAGACATTTGCACGAGAGGATCGAAAATCCCCAGTGTCGATCGATACCCCTCCAGTATCGGTCGATGCTGAGACGCAGATCGAGAAGGAGCCCGAGATTGATAAGGAGAGGGTGTATAAACCCAAGATGCCTTATCATATGCCTCCTAAGATGACAAAGAAGGAATGGGAAGACGCCAGATGCAAGGCTATGCTAGATAAGTTGGTTGTGGAACTTCCTTTTGTTGATGCTATTAAAACTTCTCCAGCTTTCAGGAGGTATGTGAAGAAGATGGTGTCTAGCAATGTGAACCTTGAGGAAGGTGTCATGATGATTACAGCTGAGTGCAGTGCGATTCTACTCAACAAAATTCCCAAAACGCTACCAGACCCAAGGAGTTTTGTTTTGGATTGCACTATCTTCATAGAGAGATTCGAGCGTGCTCTCTGCGATATTGGGTTGAGTGTGAACCTTATGCCACACTCAGTTGCTAAGCGAATGGGGATGACAGATTTCTAGTCTACAAGGATTTCGCTAGTACTTGATGATCGCTCAGTGCGACTTCCAGAAGGACTACTCGAAGACGTCCCAATCAAGATTGGGAATTGCTTGATCACAACACATTTCATCGTCCTGAAGTACGATGCTAAGCCTAAGGATGCTCTTATCCTGGGCAGACCATTCCTTGCAACTACTGGAGCCTTGATCGACTGCAGGAATGGACAGATAGCTCTCAACATCGGTGTTTTGGTGATGTCTTTTAACCTGGAAAAGATGATGAAAAGGCCAACCATCGATGGGCAGACGTTTTATGTGGACACCTTTAGTGACATAGATGAGGACTACGTCCTAGAGATGCACCCTGAGGATCCACTGGAGAGAGCATTGGTCTGTTCGGCCACTTCAGAGGTTCATTTGTGTGATGAAACTGCTGGATACTCGATTTATGATCACCAGTATCGATCGATACCCCTCCGGTATCGGTCGATACCCTGCGACCAGAAGGAGAGTTGGTCGACAGTTATAAGCAAGCTGCTGGGCTTGGAGATTGGAGTACAGAGAATGCTCCCACCAAATCTGATGTATAGTTTTCTTGGTCCTAATGCTACATACCCGGTAATTGTTAATGCTTCCTTGAACAACACAGAGATTGCCTTACTGCTGAGCAAGTTGCGCAAGTATCGCAAAGCTCTTGGCTATTCTCTTGCTGACATTTCAGGTATATCACCGGACCTGTGCATGCATCGGATTCACCTGGAGGTTGAGTCAAAGTCTTCGATTGAATGCCAGAGGAGGCTGAATCCTAACCTGAAGGAAGTGGTCAGGAAGGAAGTGATGAAGCTGTTGGAAGCAGGGATTATCTATGCCATCTCGGATAGTTCTTGGGTTAGTCCAGTTCACGTTGTGCCTAAGAAAGGAGGTATAACTGTGGTGAAGAACGAGAAAGATGAGCTGATCCCTACAAGGACAATCACTGGTCACAAGATGTGCATCGACTACAGGAAGCTGAATGCGGCTACGAGGAAGGATCAGTTCCCATTGCCATTCATTGACCAGATGCTGGAAAGGTTAGCGAGTCACCCATACTACTGTTTTTTCGATGGGTACTCAGGCTTTTTCCAGATTCCTATACATCCAGAGGACCAGGGAAAGACGACTTTTACATGTCCCTATGGCACATTCGCCGACAGAAGAATGCCATTTGGATTATGTAACGCTCTAGCGACCTTTCAGCGATGCATGATCTCGATTTTCACTAACATGATTGAGGAGTTTATGGAGGTGTTCATGGATGACTTTTCAGTGTATGGATCGTCATTCAAGGATTGTCTGGATAACTTGTGCAAGCTGCTTCAACGATGCGAGGAGAAGCACTTGGTTCTTAATTGGGAAAAGTGCCACTTCATGGTACAATATGGCATTGTTCTTGGGCACAAGGTTTCTAAGGTAGGGATCGAAGTTGATAAAGCTACGATTCAAGTCATGACGAGCCTGCAACCTCCACGATCTGTTTCTGAGATACGAAGCTTCCTTGGTCATGCTGGGTTTTACAGGAGGTTCATCAATGATTTCTCTAAGCTTCCACGCCCACTCACAGCCATGTTATGTAAGGAAGTCATGTTTGATTTCACATCTGATTGCCTCGCAGCCTTCGAGGAGATTAAGAAGGCATTGGTGAGTGCTCCTATTGTCCAACCACCTGATTGGAGTTTACCTTTTGAGGTTATGTGCGATGCAAGTGATTTTTCTGTTGGAGCTGTGTTGGATCAGAGGAAAAACAAGAAGCTCCATGCAATTTATTATGCCAGCAGGACGTTGGATGATGCTCAGCGAAATTACAGCACCACTGAGAAGGAGTTACTTTCGGTTGTTTTCTCTTTTGAGAAACTTCGGTCCTACTTGATTGGGAGCAAAGTTATTGTTCACACATACCATGCTGCTCTCAAATACCTGCTGATGAACAAGGACCTCAAGCCTTGTGTATGCCGATGGGTTTTTTTGCTCCAAGGGTTCGACATCGAGATCAAGGACAAGAAGGGAGTTGAAAATGGCGTTGCTGACCACTTATCGCGATTAAAGGTCGATGAAGTCGTACCTATTAATGTTTTCATGCCAAAAGAGGGTATTTACCTCATTGAAGCTCAGCTTCAAGACGTTTGTCCCGAAAATCTGCAATTTTTACGAGTGCAGACTTTTGGTATCGATCGATACTCACCTAGTATCGGTCGATACCCATCGCGATTCGGACCTGTTTTTCCTGCAGAGCACTTAGACTCTTATGATGTCTATCTAGCTACTGTATCTAGTCATGCACGACCATGGTACGCCGACATTGCAAATTACCTTGCTGCAGAGACTGAGCCAAAGCATCCCACAAAGTATGCGAGGAAGAAGTTTATGCGCGAGACGAGGAGGTTCTTCTGGGATGAACCTTACCTATACAAGCATTGCTCATATGGTATCTACAGAAGATGCATTGTAGAGTCTGAGGTGCTAGCGATTCTTTTTCATTGTCATGGGTCTGAGTATGCAGGACACTTTGCTACTTTCAAGACAGTGTCCAAAGTTCTTCAAGCAGGACTCTGGTAGCCTACTATGTTCAAGGATGCTCATGCCTATATCTCACAGTGTGATGTCTGTCAGAGGAGAGGGAAGATCAGCAAGAGACATGAGATGCCACATAATTTCATCCTTGAGGTTGAAGTTTTCGATTGTTGGGGCATTGACTTTATGGGTCCCTTTCCCTCGTCGCACAATAACAGATACATCCTGGTTGCTGTGGACTATGTGTCCAAATGGGTGGAAGCGATTGCTAGTCCAAACAATGACTCTACGGTGGTTCTTAAGCTGTTTAAGACCATCATTTTCCCACGATTTGGAGTGCCTCGTATTGTTATAAGTGATGGTGGCAGCCACTTTATTAACAAGGTTTTTGAGAAATTGCTGAAGAAGCTTGGTGTCAACCATCGTGTGGCTACTCCATATCACCCTCAAACCAGTGGGCAAGTAGAGGTCTCCAACAGGCAAATCAAGGAGATTTTAGAGAAGACAGTGGGCACTTCTAGGAAGGATTGGTCTACGAAGCTGGATGACGCGCTATGGGCTTATAGGACTGCTTTCAAGACATCGTTGGGCACTACACCATTTCACTTGCTGTATGGGAAAACATGTCACCTTCCAGTGGAGATCGAGCACAAGGCAGCGTGGGCGACGAAGTTGCTGAACTTTGACATCAAGTCTACTGCAGAGAGGAGATTGATTCAGCTGAACGAGTTGGATGAGATTAGGCACCACGCCTAGGAGAACCAGAAGGCCTATCATGATAAAAAGATCATCTCCAGACATTTCAAGCCGAACGACCAGGTACTTCTGTATAAGTCTCGTTCGCAATTGTTTCCTGGTAAACTGCGTTCTCGTTGGTCAGGTCCCTTCACAATCAAGGAGGTCAGACCACATGGTTGATATATCATGGTTTTTACCCTGTTTAGGTCCACCACATAAGTCATTTTTATAGAGTCTTTCTAGTGTTTTGTAGTGTTTTAGAGTCTTTTACAGGTTATAGCACGTTTGGAGCATAATTGGAGATATTGGAGCTTTCTGGAACATTATGGAGTGAAGCAGAGATCCGTGCAGCTGAGACGTCGAAATCACATGAGTATCGATCGATACCCCCTGGTATCGATCGATACCCGTCGAGGAAACAGAAGGATCGCGACTTATTGAAGAGTTGAAGAATTGTAGAATTGGCCCAGAAGACTTTGGTATTTACAAGATGGCCCATAACATGTTTTAGCTATATAATTAGGTTTTTCAACCACTTTAATGGCTATGCTTTATTTTCTATACTTTGATTCACTTTTGGTTTTTGGAGAGACAACTCTGAACTCCTATTTTTATTGATTTCTTTGATGATCTATTCAATCATGTTGCTTTCAATCTCCATGTCTGAGTAGATCCACTTTAGGTTTGGGGTTTTCTCATAAAGGATTTCTTTGAATGTTAGGTGATAAGTTTCTTAGGATTCATAATCTAAATTAGTTCTTCAGCTTAGGTTGTTCTCAAAGCTAATTTTGGATTGATCACCTAGAGCTTAGATCTTAGGATAATTGATTAGGCACGAGAGTGCGATTAATTACCTGATAGAACCTTAGGTGAGCAAATTGATTATTCGCAAAGAGATTTGGTTTAATTGATTTGTGAACATATCAAACCTAAACTTTAAAGCTGATTTAGACTTTAGGATTCGCAAAAAGATTTGGAATTCCTAAGATTTAGATTTAGATAGTTTTCGCAACGAGAGTTGGTTAGCTATATTTTAGTGATTTGAGTTCAAGAACCGTGCATAATCTGAATCCTATTAGTTAATTTGGCTGCATTCATTGATTTCCTGAGAAAAGCCCTGGGCCTATATTTTCCTCCAATGATTTACAACACTTTTAATTGCGTACTTGTTTTCGTTTACATCTTTTGATTTAGCGTATTTTGGATCTATATAATCTATTGTGTGATATCTTGAGTTCTTGTGTTCGACCCCTGATTTACTGCAGCGACTGCTTTAGTACTATTTAGGGTATTAATTTGAGCATATCAAATTTGGCGCCGTTGCCGGGGACTCAATTCGCCATTAGATTTTAGCTAAGAAATTCGTCTAAATCGCACGAGTATCGATCGATACTCTTCAGCATCGGTCGATACCCGACGTATATTTCAGTTACTTACGTTCTTGGTTTTTGTTTTCAGGCGCATGCCTAATCGAGAAACCAGAAGGAACAAGAACGCTGAGATAGTTGATCTGTCACTCGAACAACTAGCACTTGTGGAACGCACAAACAAGAAAGCAAAGAAATCAGCTAAGCTGAACAACAATCAGTTGGTTCGTAATGCAGCTGGTGCTTACAGAGACCAAGAGGGTCGGTTGTGCAATGAGCAAGGACAACGTCTGGATGGAGAGGGGATCGTCATGCCACCTGCTCCTGTTCTCGCTGCGAATGTCGCTTGGAACGCGAGGAATGATGTGGTTAATCGTGGAAGGACGATTGTTGAGTACAACAGGCCTGACTAGTTTTTCGCCAATCGGTCAGCGATTCGTCCTCCTGCGTTTGAGAGGAATGACTTTGAGCTGAAACCTGCTTACTTTGCTCTTGTGGGACAGCATCTCTTTCATGGTCTTCCTCATGAACATCCGATGGACCAAGTGGAGAAGTTCGAGGACTTGGTCACTAGCATCAAGAGCAATGGAGTGTCCTACGACTATCTTTTCTGCAAGCTATTCCCTTACTCTCTAGGTGGAGATGCGACCTACTAGCTGAGGCAGCTACCTCCCAGTTCGCTAACTACTTGGGAGGACACTAAGAGAGCCTTCCTGATCAACTTCTACGATGATGCACGATCTGAGGATCTGAGAAATAAAATCTCCCAATTTTCTCAAGGACCTACTGAGGCGTTCAGGGCTGCTTGGACGAGATTCATATCGTATCAGAGAGATTGTCCACATCACGGATACTCTGATGTGCAGCTGTTAGGTATCTTCTTTAGAGGAGTAGATTGGAGGTATCAGATGGCTCTGGACGCTTCGAGCAATGGTAATTTCAACACCAGGTACCCTGAGGATGCTTATGTGATGATTGAAAACTTTGCATCTAGCAGTAGCACCAAGAGCGCAGACTTCGAGCGCAAGAATCTGGCTGGTAACATGGATGGGTCGCAAATCGCCGAAGTTAAAGCTCAGCTGGATTCTATGCATAGTCTTCTGTTGGGAAAGACAACAAAGGTCGTCAACTTTGCTGCTGAGAATGAAGTGGAAGATGTTAACTACATTGGTGGTTCTAGTTTTCAGGGTCAGCGATTTGGATACAACGCCAATCGAAACTTCACCAACAATGCTCAGCAAGGAGGGTACCAATCCCCACCACCCAAAGCTCATGAGGGTAAGATTGAGGTTATGCTTGAACAGCTGGTTCAAGGGCAGGAGAAGATTACGGTAACTTTAAATGGGAAATTGGATGCTGTATACACCGAATTAAGGGGAAGGATCGAGGCTCTCAATACCAGTCACAAGATGCTGGAAACGCAAGTAGCTCAGACTGCAACAAATGTCAAAGGGAAGATGGTTCAATCACACAATGAACACGTCAATGCAATCACCTCAAGTGCAGGGAATTTCGAAGAGGATTCAGAAATCGACAGGGCATCGATTGATACTCCCTTGTATCGATCGATAGCAGCCCATATACCTGCTCGAATGGATCCAAAATCACGTGTATCGATCGATACCCCATTGGTATCGTTCGATACTGAGGCGATTTCTGAGGAGACACATGAGATTTTGACTGTGGTGCCTAAAGTACTTGCAGAGAGAGTCTATACACCGAGGATACCTTATCCCAGAGCTCTTGGGAAGGCTAAGAAGGAGGTAGAGGACGTAAGATGCAAAACCATGGATAATCTGATTGTGGAGCCTCTTGATGATGATATATCTGCCAAGGACAATTCAACAGCGATAGCATTGATCGATACCCTACCTGGTGTCGATCGATACCCCTCGCAGAACGAGCCATAAAATGTGGAAACACCTGAGTTGATCAAAGAAAGAGTTCGCAAGCCCAAGAAGCTGAATCCTGTTTCTAAACACCTCAGAGATCCCATCTCTCCAAATCAGCTGCGTGGCTTTGAGAAGATGGTAAGAAGGATTTCCCCTGAATAGTCTTTTGAGGAAGCTCTAGAACACCGTCCTCTGCTAAGTCACTTCATAGATTGCAGAGAAACTGAGGAAGAGATTAAGGCACTCTTCATTAAGGCTAGAGGTGCACCACCTCCACTGAGACAGTTGACCCAAAGGGAAGATCCAGGGAAATTCGTGGTTCCATGCTCTATCTCTGGAGTTGATTTCAAAGAGTCTCTCGTTGACTCAGGGGCTAGTGTCAATGTCATCTCAAGGGCAATTGCAGAACGGTTGGGCGCTGATATTCGATCTTCAAAGGTATCTATCACATTCGCGAACGACTACACCTCACTTCTATACGGTACAATCTCTGCTTTGCTGGTCAAAGTAGGAGATTATCTGGTACCGACTGATTTTCAGGTTGTGAAGATGAGTGCGATATCTCGTATGCCTATACTCATGGGACGACCATTTATGGCTACTGCTGGCGCAATCATAGACACGCCGAATAAGAGAATCTCTTTCTCTTACATTGATGGAGGGGTCTATTATGATGTCATTCCCCCTAGGAGTGCTCCCACACGTGTCTCTAGCATCGAGGTTGTTACAGAAAAGTCGCTGGCAGTTGATCTTTTGGAAGGGCCTCCTGATGAGCCTACTGTCGCAGACATTTCAGCTGAACCGCCCAGCATTCCCAAGGAAGTTGTCAAGAAGGCTAAAGCAACAAAGAAGAAGAAGGCCAAGAGCAAAGAAGTAGAGAATCCCCATGTCAGTTTAATCCCTCAAAAGAGTGATGGGAATTCGATTGAGTATAAGGTCAAGTGCAGAGGAGCTTCGAAGCCATTCTCTAAGGCTAGAATTCTTCTTACTTCGGAGCTGAAAGAGAAAAGACAGGAGTTTGTGGAAGGCATGTTGAGCAAACCTCTAAAGCTAACAATGTCAAGTTGTGGAGCCTGTTTTGGTGCAAGCTCCCACTCTTATCCAGCCTGAAGGGCGTTACAGTCAAACTATTGACGTTAAACGAGCGTTTGGTGGGAGGCAACCCACTGGTGAGTCTATATATATAAGTATTTTCTTTTTATTTTTCGTTTTGTGTCAGGATAAACAAGGAGAAAACTCAAAATCGCCTGAGTGTCGATCGATACCCTTCAGTATCGATCGATACCCTACGCGATTGAGAAAGGTTCATGTCTATTTAAATCTGGTATCGATCGATACCAGGCTGTGTGTCTATCGATACTCAATGTTCCAGCACGGTAACTTCTTGTTTTCCCCATTTATATTCTATTCTTTTGTTTTCTTTCACTGACTCTAGGCTAGATAACACTGGGGACAGTGTTTTTCAAGTCTGGGGGAGGTGTCTGCTGACATTGTGTTTGTTTTTCTTAGAGTCATTTGTTTTATCGAGTCAAAATCGTTTTATTGAGTCAAAACTTGTTGGAGATGATGATCCTGTGCTTGAACCTATTGATTTGATTTTGTTTTTGAGTGACCAGTGTTGTAGGATCAGTTCTAGATCGACTAATGAAAAATCCAAGGACTGACCAGTTGACTAGAAAACATCCATGTCTCCAGCAGAGTTCTTCTGAAACCTGAGCCAAATTTTTGCACTTCGTCAATGTGGTTAGTATTCTTAGAGCTTGATTCATCATTCATATATGATAAAGGAACCCATGTGTTTAGTGTTATGGTATCTCTCTCCCCTGTTATAAGTTGATAAATAAGAGCATAAAAGATTGAAATGATTTTCTTCTGAGTAGAGGGCTAGGAAAATTTTCAGCGATCCCATTATTCTACTTAAGAGGGAATGATCACACAAAGGTTGACAGCGAGGTTAGGAAAATTTCCCGTGATACCACTATTCGCCTAAACCTTTGATATATAGATAGAGAAGAACCGGGGATTCGGTGGCAAACACCATCAGTACTCGCGTTTCGGACCTTGATGTGTATATGCAAAGCTGAAATTCAAAGAAAGAACATAATAAGAAATAAGTCTGGGGGAGAGAAATTGATACAAAAATTGTGAAAAAGGGTGGTTGATATATCATGGTTTTTACCCTATTTAAGCCATGATATAAGTCCTTTTTATAGAGTCTTTACAGTATTTTGGAGTCTTTTAGAGTCTTTTACAGGTCTTAGCACGTTTTGAGCATTAATAGAATTATTGGAGTTTTCTGGAGCAGTTTGGAGCAAAAGCTGAAGTCGTGTTGCTGAGTACCTGATTTCACGACAAGCTTCGATCGATACCCCCTTGTATCGATCGATACTCATCGCAGCAAGACACGATCCGCGAGTTTTCCAAGACTTGAAGAATTGCAAAAGTGCCCAAAAGTCTTTAATAATTACAAAAAGACCCCAATTCGTGTCTTAGGTTATATATAGGATTCTACAGCCATCTGTTTAGGCTATGCTTTATTTTGTTTTGGTTTAAGAGAGAATTTGGTGAGAGAGACAAGTCTGAATTTCCCTTCGTCCGAGATCAGATCTCAAACATCTTGTTACTCTTTCTTATTTTCTATTGAGTATTTATTCAAACATGTCTATTGATTCAATTTCCATGTCTGAGTAGATCTCTTATTAGGTTTGGGGATTCTCATAAGGGATCTCTTTGAATGCTATGTTGATTAGTTATTTAGGGTTCATAATCTGAATTAGTTCTTCACCTTAGGTTGTTCTCAAAGCTAATTCTACATTGATCACCTGGAACTTAGATCTTAGGATAATTGATTAGGCACGACAGTGCGATTAATTACCTGATAGAACTTAGGTTGAGCAAATTGATTATTCGCAAAGAAATTTGGTTTAATTGATTTGTGAACATATCAAACTTGAAATTAAGGCGGATTTATTCTTAGGGATTTGCAAAGAAATTTGGGATTCTGAAGTTTAGATTTAGATAGTCCTCGCAACGACAGTTGGTTGATTATACTTTAGTGATTTTAGTTCGAGAACCGTGCGTAACCTGAACCCTGATTAGTTAGTTTATTTTGCATTCATTGATTTCATGAGAAATATCCCTGAAGCTATCTCTTTCCCATTGAATTACAACTCGTTTACTACTTTCTGCTTTCTGTTAAACCTGAATTGCTTAGCTTAGCTTGATAACAAATTTATTGTGTGATTTCTGTGAGTCCTTGTGTTCGACCCCTAACTATATTACAACTACTGCTTAGTACTGTTAGGGTATTAATTTGAGCATATCAAATTTGGCGCCGTTGCCGGGGAATCAATTTCACCATTAAATTTTAGCTATCGAGTTTCGACTAAGCCCGTCAGCATCGATTGATACTATCTAGTATCGGTCGATACCGAGGCGATTTTCTTTGTTGATATCGATCGATACCATCAAGTATCGATCGATACTCATCGTGTCTTTTGTTACTCACGTTCTTGATCTTTGTGTTTCAGGTGCATGCCTAATCGTGAAACCAGAAGAAACAAGAGCGATCCGCTAGTCAATCTATCGTTAGAGAAGCTAGCACGTTTAGAACGCACAAACAGAAAGACAAGGCAGACATCAGGGATGAACAACCCAGTGGTTTTAAGAGCTGATGAAGCTGGAGTCTTGAGAGACCAAGAGGGTCATGTCTGCTGATAGATAGACTTTTTAGGTCTTTAAATCAATACCTCAAGTCCACTCATATCATTGTAGTATTTGAGGATCGAACCGAAGAGGTTAAGATCAATACACTAGGAATGCATGAAACTTCCTAAGCTATAGCAATGTTTTTGGATTTTATGTTTATAGGAAAAGAAACANAAGATTGCATTGAACACTATCCTAGAACATGGGATTCATAATTTTGACTAATCCACCGTCGTACCACTAATCACTTTGTTAATCACCAAATCAAGAACAAACCGTCGTTTGTGATAGGGTGATTAACAAGTATTGACCTCCAATCCCACTTAGTTGACTAATCACCCTAGACATCAACTATCGTTGGCTAGGCAGGAAAAGCTCACAAAAGATTCGTTTCAAGCAATTCATTTAAACTCCGGCTAGGAGTGAAATGCCTAAATTCAAGACTCAAATGAATAAATCTAATCTAGCACTAACACCGTTTACTCTAATTTCTCCCTAATGCATGGGATGAGACCAAAAATCCTAGGGTGTAGCTCTAGATTGGTTTGTCACGCCAACTAGAACTACCTAATCTAGGTGTAGTTCTAGATTTTGGTTTATCTCATCAAATCTAGCATTGAGAACCAACCTAAATGAAGGACCTAACCAAGATCAACCTAAATCATCATCATATAATCATCAAGACAATTGACTAACAATGCCTAACACACAATCAATGCTAATCCTTAGGTTAAGATCACTAATTATGACTAATCCTCTCTCAAGGCACTAATCACTTTGCTAATCACTTAATCAAGATCAAACTCTCATTTGTGATAAATTGATTAGCAAGCATTTAGATCAACATTCAAATCAACCAATAAACACCTTAAGCAACTACTTTCATAGGTTAAGAATGTTTATCTATTACTAAGCTCCTAGGGGAATATCATCAAACACTTGGTGTGCATGATTTTCCCTATGATCTAGATTGACTCTCTCAAGCCCAATCTAGCACTAGGATCACTTAGAAAGAAAGGAAAGCAAGGATTAAGAACATAAGCATCAAGAATCAATCATCAAATCATCTAAATCAAGCTAAATCTAAGATCCAACAAAAAGGGGCCTAAGGCCTAAATATGAAGAACATAAAAGAAGAAGAAATAAAGGTAAAGAAGATGCATTAATATAAAGATAAGGGTGAAGAAATCTTCTCTAGAGTGGCATTTGTATGAAGAACAATCAAAATCCCTCTCAAAATCATAAGAAGAGTTTGGGATAAACCCAACTCTAGAAAGAAGAAAACTTAAAATGAAAATTAGGGTTTTTGGGTTTATAAATGAAAACTTAAAATGAAAATTTATCGGATCTTGGATGCGTCTTCGATAAATTCGAGGTCTCTCCCTACCCTGATGTCCAAATGACATGATGTTTGCTTGTGTGCACAGATAACTCTTCCCTCTA